>JAQQAE010008046.1:0-15455 GCA_029823295.1 Pseudamia nigra | reverse complement strand
AAAAATTAAAAATGTGACATTTTTGGATGGTGCGCCTTATAATCCGGTGCGCCCTATAGTGCGGAAAATACGGTAATCAAAGCATGCTGTTCTTCTGAACAATGTCTGGCTTGACCCATCTTTTTCAGGTTTTCAGAGAGAATTGTATGCACAACATGTGCTGGCTTCATCCTTAAATAAGGGCCACCTGAATGACACCTGTTCCTTCACAAAATGAATGATTGAACTCCACACTGCTATTATTTTACACTGCTATCACAGTGTATTATTTTACACTGCTATTACATGCCCCTTTCACTTAATTATTCAATTACACAGACAGCATGCATATCATAAATGTTGGCTCTATTGGTTTCTCTGACTCTACTACATCTACTGGTAAATTATTTGCCATGTAATAATATGGTTTATACCAAAAACTGAGTGATCTGGTTAGTCATGTTGGACTGCTATTATTTTGAACACAACTGTAAACACACTCATTTATTGTCTTTGATTTTAAGCCTCTATTTCATATAAACACTGTCTAAAACTGAGTCTACAGAGCTCCTATTAGAGACATGTAGTCAGCACATCTAATTAAACTAATTTACTCAGCATTGTTGTACAGGTACACTGTATTGGCAGTACTTTATGAAATATAACAGAAAGGAGCATAAGTATTATATCCACATAGTGATGAGATATGAACATGAATTTAACCTGTGAAATACTGCTAGATAATAATAAATTACTCTAAAATGAATCCTTCTTTAACAACATATGGTAATAGTCATTCATGATGTCTCAGTAACCTCAAAAAAATATCCATCAAATCAAGTAAGGTGCAAAGGATAACTGAAATACTGTATGACATCCTATTCTCCGACAAAGAAATACAGCAAATACTGACACTGTATTTGATTTCACCAGAGGTGTGTAGTACTCAAGTATATTTACTCTTTAACGTGTACTTGGGTAGTTGTCTTGCTGAATCCATTTTATTTTTACTCAGTTACATTTGTGATGAAAAAAAATTTAGTTATACTCAGCTACATTTGGCAGTAGCTTAATGAACAGTAGTAAAAAAGTTGAAATAACAAAACTTAATTAAATCAAAAATGGGCAAAATAATGGAGCATGAATAAACTAAGCATCAAAATTACCAAAAAATGAACAAAATAAGCAAATATGAAGAAAGCACTGAAGTAATTTTAGAAAAATGAACAGCATCATCAAAAAACTGAGTAAAAATAAACAACAAAATGAGTAAAAGTTAAGATAGTTAATAATGACAGTGGGCAAAAAAAACAAGTAAGTTAAACAAATAACCACATAACCAACAAGATAAAACAAAAATCAACAATCAAGGAAATTAAAAAATGCCAAATTCCCTGTTTGGCTCTAACAAAGTTATTTACCACTTGAGTAATTTTTTTTCTGAGATTTTTTTTACTTAAAACTCAAGTACTTGTTCATGAATACTTCTACTTCTAATTGAGTCATTAGAATAGTAGAATAACAGTACTTTTATTTGAGTACTGTTACTCTGCCCACCACTGGATTTCACTACCAGCACCAGAGATACGTATGAAAAGTCGACATGTGGCAGGAGACACCTGTGTCGTTTCTGGCATAATTTGCATTTTACATCAGACTGGTAACTAGGCCACACCTCCTCTTGGGGAACAAACAAAAGTTCCCATAGACTTTAATGCATAGACCATATATTAGTGGACAAAGTGACTATGATGTCACCCATTGGTTTCTGAACAGCCGTTTTGCTGCCAATCAGGTTGTTACTGCCTGGATGACATTTTGGAGCCAAAACAGGATGTAATCATATTTGGACGAATGGCAGTGGAGCTACAGCAGAGTAGTATATCAGAGGTCTTATGGATAAGCTAATGCTAACTGCTAGCTTACTGATGTGGTAAAACTTTACCAAGCATTGCCAAACAATCATGTTACAGTGTTGTTAGGGCAAGCACTTACCCACGACTACAGCTGAGCGTATCTCCGGTAAAACTATCCTCTATTGAATAAATAGAAGATATGAAGGTCTGACTTGGCTGGTGAGCGGAGTTACCATAGCAACACGTCGATCAAACCATAATGTGGCTGTGATTTGTCAGATTATTTGCCATAATATCTTAATAATGCAACAAAAAGTTAAAGATAGACCAGATCACTTGCTAGAGCGTCCAACTAAAACTCATGACAAAAATGTATTCACTTATGAGGCTTTTCCACCAGTACCTAGTCAGCTTGACTTGACTCGACTGTGCTTGGTCTGGGGAGTTTTCCATTAGGTGATAGTACCAGGTACTTTTTCAGTACCTGCTCGGCTAGGGTTCCACGCGAGCTGAGTCGAGTAGAACATGTGATTTTACCAGACTGCAGGCCGGTGATCAGCTAGGAAAGGACATCACTGTTAGCATCTGGCCAGACATAGACATATTAATGCAGAGCCCTGTGTCTGAGATGGAGAGAGTGAGAGAGACAGAGAGAGAGAGCAGATGCATTGGATGCCACTTCAAAGGGAAGAGAGAAAGGAGACGTGAAACTCACAGAGGTGGAAAAACACAGTATTTTAACCCAGTATTGACGGACAAAGACGGGCCGGGATGTCCAATCACTGGACAGTGAATGCTGAATTTGCTTGTGTTTGCAGCCCAAATAGTTGCACAGTGAACTATACCTTCATGTTTCCATGTTCCCAAAATCCCACACTGTAAACCAGCTTTATGCGGACTCTGCTCACACTGAGGTGGTACTCAACTGTAATGGAAAATGACTGAGACCAAGTCGAGTTGAGTACAGTCGAGTAGTGCTACAACTGAGTAATGATAAAGTATATTTAGAGAAGTCCAGTGTAGTTCGATGGGATTCGGGGCTTCTTGTGAACCCAGCCAGCGGCAGTATTACAAGTTTAAGGTGCTTCAGCTTTGGCCTCACTGAACAGCCTGGATCATTGGCTGCTGCTTTAGTGTAAATGATGACAGAAAAGATTCATAACAGAAAACCAACTAAATAAAATTAGATACTGAATTTTTCTTAAATACTAGGTACTTTTCTTATATTTGACTCTGCTTACAAAACAACATGCTTAATATATTATAAAAAAGTCACCTTTGAGCCATTTTAATTACTTCCATTCATCACTAGCATACTTGCTAGTTGTTAGCCTTTGTTATAAAGCTACAGTAATAACCACAGATGGTTATGCCTGTGTTATCGGCTGTGCAAGGACCAAAGTAAAAAAAAAAACTGGCCCTTTGATTGATTTTATTACAGACTAAGTACTTCATAGTTCCAAGCCATTCAGAGAGAAGACTCCTCAGTGAGGAAAGTTGTTTTTGGCTGTCCTAAAAGTCGCTAGAAGTCGCTAAATGATGTCATCACCTAATTTGCATAATTTAAATATTATAAAATTGAATAAAAATCAGCCTTACAATACAGGCAGTATTCTCTTGTGTCATCTCCAATAAAGAGCTATTTCACCTTTGATTTGACTACATGGACATTCAGTGAGATATAAACAGATATCTGGCAGGACACCTCTGACCACTGGGTCGGGTCAATGAACCAACACGATGCTGAGAGACTGAATGGACATGATTTAATTTTGATCTAATGTAACTTTTTGTGATATTTCTAGCACATTCTAACACAGGCAAAGTTGATAAATAGAAAGTAGACGTGCTGTTTTAGGACAATGTGCAACGTAATTTCATTCTGTTTCTTTTACATTTGCTTTGTACCCCTATTTACATTGAAGTCTATGAGGACTACTGCTATAACAGAACACCAGTCAGATGTATAAAGTCCCTGATGCAAATCATTCACAACAGCTTTTATTTTCTTGTCTTTGTTTGGGTCCTTGTCACATTTGCTCTTTATTCTTCATGGGCCTGCAGATATCAGTCAGCCTTGGTAACCACTGAACTAATTTAACCCCGTTGATACTAAAAGATACAATGTAAGGTTTTAGTTTCTGTTCAGCACCGGTCAGACATCATCCGTCATCTTACTCAGTGGGTCTTTGTTCACAGTGGACATTCACAGGTTGCAGTGTTTGTTTGTTATGGTTTAATACATATCTGGAAAAAACCTCACTGTGTTATTCAAAATTTGGTCAAAAACAACAAAATAAAAGAAACAAAGCTGATATTTTCTATTTGCCCTTCTTGCATTTATTCTGTTATCTCTGCTGTCATTTCTAAATTGCTGCCTTCAACTGCTGTAAAACATGTTACATGATGAAACTGTACCATTACAAGCCAGGAAACATGGTTAAGCTGATTTGAAAGCATAGGAGTAAGACAATTGGAAATTTTGATTTGACTGTCACAAGTAAAAACACTGGATATTCACATAGCAGAATTACTTGCACATAACTGCAGCACTATAATGCACTACTACTCAGCACAAAAACATTATCACTATAAATGTCAACTCTTCAAAGCATGAAGCACAAAATGTATGTATTTTACAAGTGTAACTGTATCCTACTGTATTTACACTGACTGTGGCTTGTATATTCAGAAAGGTGACACTTGCATGTTACATCAGGAGCCATGATGCAGCTTGATGTGGCTCCTGACCTCATGGATGTTGTTAAGAGATAAGATTAGCAGCGAGGTGACACAATGAAAGAGTGACACGTCACTAATTTGTTACAAAAGTTGATGCTCAATTAAAAACTGTGCACATCTTTTATTTTAAGGCACTTACAATGCCTCACATGCTTTATATGCCACTTTGTCTCAAATGTCACCTAATATGTGCACCTGAAGGCAGCAATTGTATCAATTGGTTTGATGGGAAAAGAGCACTTTTAGGATCCATTTCATGTAATGTCTTCAGTCCCTCTTCTTTTTCTTGTTATTTTTGAAGCATCTATGAGTACTGTGATAAATAAATACAACATGAGCCCATGTGAGAGGTTAGGTTTTGCTGTGCTCGTGATTTACACACATATTGTAAATCAGCATCTCAGCTTCAGGTAAAACAAAAACATGATCTCTTTAAGATGAAACAAATTTGAAAAAAATTGAAACAAATCTGAATAGTCTCAATTATGGCTAAATAGAAAATAAACTGTTAACGATTACAAAACACGACTGAGAGACTTTTGACTGGCGATGTAAAAACAGTGCAAAGTCGTTCATTAAAGTTTATGCAGGTTTCTGATGAGGAGTCACTTTTGATGATAAAAAAAATCCTTCTACTCATGAAATAAAATTGGTTTAGCCAAACCTGCGAGGATCCTTGGTACATGTACTGAGATTATTTCTCCAATCATCTCAGGAAAGCTGACCTTTGTGGGCAGCGACTGAGCCTGGACGAAAAGGTCGAATGTAAACTGATGGAGCTTCTTAACGGTCTGAAACAGAAGGAAAACACATGGCACTGTGAATTTTCTGTAGGGTGAGTCATGTTCTAATTTATGAATCTGTGCACTGTTATAATACAGAGCTGTAAAAAAGCCTTTACACCTAGCGATTTCTTATTTTTATGTTTGTCACACTTAAATGTTTCAGATCAAATAAATTTAACATTAGATAACCTAAGTAAATACAAAATGCAGTTTTTAAAAGGTGCAATCTACTGTATCATGTGCAAACTAACTAGTAGCCGATCATTCATGGTGGACCGACATAAATTATTAAACAGGCGACCTGCCACACAGCTGTCAGCTGTTTTTTTCTTACCTCTACCAGATGTTGAAGGAATCTGAAATGCAGACTGTCTCTTCTCAGTCATCCTGTGATTAGATAAGATGCTTTTGCTAGCTCTGTAGTAGCTACGATTATGACTGTCAACTCCACGAGTGAGTACATCAGACTGTAAGCTGGGTTGACTTGCCGGCCGCCTGTCTAATCATGTACAACGGATCATGACAAACCGTGAGCTACTAGCTAGTTTGCCAGCATCATTAGCTATACCTTTTAAATATTTTTTTTTATTTATTAAGGGAAAAAAAGCTATCCAAATCTCTGTGTTCATGATACAACAATAACAAAGACACTGGGGAATAATGGCATCTATGGGACAGCTCCAAAAAGAAAACCACAACTGACAAAAAAGAACAAAGGCTTGATTCACATTTCCCATCATGATTTTGTTGATCCTCGAGATTTTTAGAAAAATATTCTGCGGATTGACATGACAAAAGTTGAATTTTTTGGAAGGTGGTTATCCTGTGGTATGTAGTATAAAACTAACACAGCATTTCATAAAAAGAGCATCATACCAACAGTCAAACATGGTGGTAGTATGTGATGGTCTGGGGCTGTTTTGCTGTTTCTGGACCTGGACGACTTGCTGCAATTGGTGGAACTATGAATTCTGCTCTCTACCAGAAAATCCTGAGGGAGAATGTCAGTCCTTCAATTCATGACCTCAAGCTTAAGTGCACTTGGGTTTTGCAACAATGCAACAAAACAATGGTCCGAAACACACCAAAAAGTCCAACTCTGTATGGCTCATAAAACAGAATGAAGGGTGGAGCTGGCCTATGATCTAAAACAGGCAATTCATGCCTGAAAACCCTGCAGTGTGGCTGAATTACATAGGACAATTGTACCAAGAAGAATGGGCCAAAATTTCTCCACAACAATGTAAAAGACTCATTGCCAGGTATCACAAACGTTTGACTGCACTAGTTACTGCAAAGGGTGGTGCAACCAAATATTACATTTAGGGGGCAAATACAGTTGGTGTCATGATCCGCTCTGTTGGCGCCCTCTGTGTGTGTGTGTGTGTGTGTGGTATGTCTTCTCATTATCTGTTTCATGTGTGCTGGGTCCAGGCAGAGGGTCACAGCTGCAACTCATCCTCTCATCAGCCGCAGGGTATTTATACCAGGTCCTTCCAGTCAGCATTCGCCAGTCCGACCGCTTATATTGAGTGGTATTGAGCCCACGTTTGTTCCAGCTCCACTTCAGCTCTATTGCATGTTACTTACCCATCTCTCCTTGCTCCCAGAACTCTGCCTGCACCAGCTGCCTGTTGCTGCCTATCCTCCCGTCCAGCTCGGTTCACTTCTGGTCCAGTTTCCCGTGTCCTTCGTCCTGCTCCATCCCGGCTCTTCTTCGTTCTCTTCCTTCGCCACCTGGTCTCCATTCCTAGTCGCCCCGTTGCTTCCCCTTGTTTGAATTTTACTGAGCACTGTAAATAAGCTCACTGAACTTGACTCAGCAGTGTCGTCCATCTTATCCATTGTAACATTTGGATAGCTTTTCAAAAAGATGAAATCATCATTTAAAATTTGAATTTCGTTATCTGTGTCTTAATACTAGAATTGGTTTGACGATCTAGCATGTTTAAGTGTGACAAATGCATAAAAATAAGGAATCTTTTCACAGCACTGTATTTCTCTGATAAAAATACGGATGTGTCCCTGCATCCAGCTTTATGTTCTGCTTCAAACAACATTTTTCAAAACACTGCCACTGGATTCATCAAAGCTGAATAAGTAGTGTAATACTGTTTTATCTGAAAAGGTAAAAACCCTAAAAAGATCTGCAAGTGGCACTGTTAGAAAATTCAAACCTCTGACAATGGACTTTTTTCCTTTTACCTGAAAATCATTCTTTCTTAAAAAGTACAGAGGCTGACTGTTAAAATCCTGAAAATAACAACAACATAAAAGCTGTTTCTCACCATCTGGAGGGAGTCCAGGAGTCGGGTGAGTTGGTAGAACCTCTGAGAACAACTGGTATTTGTCGCTCGATAGTTAATGAGACGATCGAGTTCGTTGATGTAGGTGAGACGCAGCTCATCAAAGTACTTCTGACTTTTCAAACCTTCAACTGGAACTGGTTAATCACAGAAAAGAGATTTGACCCTTCTGGTAATTATTTTCTGCAGTTTTATTTTCTGCAACAAGATCATGAACTGAACATCTTGCTTGATTTTGATCATCAGCCCACTGAGAATGAAAACACTGAGGGCTTGAACTTACTGATGCTGAAGAGGACCAAGGCCTTCATACAGAGGAATTCCTCCTGAGTGAGCTGCAGCAAGACAAACTCCTGTGAGAGATGCTTCATCCGTACGCAGTGTTCATACATCGAGGAGATGTGCATCCGATGTCTGCAACACAGACAAGTGAAAAGGTCAGAGTGTGATGTGAGTTAATGGGAACGTTTAAATCACAAAAGTACAAGGACAAATCGCTTCATGCATTGGACTTTTATTTTAGACTGAAGAGGAGGAAATGTCAGAGGGTAGATCCACACTAGAGTGTCATATGGCCAGAGAATTTTCTGTACAATGATACACATTCCTACTGTGTGATCTTTGGCATCAAGAGAAAACAAAGAACGGTTTTAAAGTTACATTTTTCTCATGCTGTATGTTGACATTTTGTTATGGCTGAAACAGGGTTTTCAATAAGCAATAATCGTGGGAGAACAGACACCAGGATCATGTCTAACGGTCTCTTCAAACACAATATCAACCTATTTTTATTATTTATCAGAAAAAGCAGGATTATATGTGTCTTCCTTAGAAAAAAATGTGACATATATTCATTGCAACATAGAAAAAGAGGCTGATAGTGATTAAGAAAAAAAAGAGAAAAATTCACAAAACTATTTTCCTGTATCTTCCTGGTAAAAGGATATAGTTTCTGTCGGCTACATAAATGCACGACAGGGATATGATGTAACTGTAGTAAAGCTGCAGAAGGGGATCAAATTCAAAACAAACTGTGCAAAGAGTTGCTTTATCCAGAGAGATGTAATGTTTGTGAAACACAAATAAAACACTTTGCAGACTGAAGAGCAAAAGGACAAGTTGAGCTGTGTCAATAGAAAAACTATGGTAAAACTTCACAAAGAAATGTTGCATTGAAGCAACATTTTGCTACTGAGCTGCTGCACCTGCAGTTAATAAACTATGTAACTGACAATATCTGAATTTCACACTACATTAGTCAAAGCAGATGCCTGATAGTTTTTGGCTTATTGGGTAAAAATTCCACATTAAATTCAGTATAGTGTATTCAAGTAATACAGTAACGAGCAAGTATCTACTGCGCACTCAAACTGTTAGAAAATCTGTCCCATTATGAAGACTTTGGCCAATCAGAGGAGTTTTCAGGCAGGTAAAATTTTTAATTGCCAGCTGGAAGTACTCATCATATTCTTGCAGCATAAAGCTTGTAAATTATAGCATCAGGTCATTTTGATTTCTATCTACTATTTGATTTGGGGTGTGATGAGAAAGCTGCATAAGGATGATGTGCATTTTCAAATTCTAGCAATTTCCCCTTGGTTTTGGATACCAAATTTTTAAATTGACCTGAAGAAACACCTGAAGCACTGGTTCATATGGTAGACACTAAACAGCATCTAATTGTATATAAAAAAGCAACTGACATACACCAAACAACATGTTAAGAATGCTATGTCTTCTGTACATGTCCCAAGCTGCCTTTAGCACCATATATTACACATTAACATTCTCCTTTAACAGCATAATGTGACCTGTTTATGGTGCTGTTTTATAAAGGTGACATTTGTGCTGTCGCATTATGGATACTTACAGTTCACTGAACTTAATAACAATCAGTTATTCATCCCTTAATTGAATTAACAACTTTCACAACAGTCACGCTGAGTTATATATATTTATACATTTCTATTTACAGACTTTACAACAAACAACATCTAAATGAGACAACATAAGAGAGGCTGTACAGCATGTAATGTGCTGGATTTACATGTATCAAAACACACGTGGATCAAGTCATTATTGCTTTGAGTCACAGAAACATCTGGATATACTGTATGGTGATGATGAGCTCGCAGGTTTTGATTGTGTCAGTGTGTGATGATCTGTTTGAACTTACTGAACAGCTGTTTTCCTCATCCATATTACAGTGTGCATAAATCTGCAGTGAAACACTGTTGGACACATGATCTCTGTCTACCTGTTGGATCATAAGTCACAGGTACTGAACCTCTGCCTCTTTGGTACATAATGAACAATTATTTATGGCCTCTGCTATTTCTTTCACTTGTGTGTGATTTGGTTTGACCGTCGGTTCACTGTACACCTCACTTAATTTCCTTGTTCCGTCTGTAATTTGGGAATGTCAGAAATGACTGGGATGTATCTGGGATTAGGGATTAGTCTTCTTTTGAGACACACAGCTCAGCTTTTCCAAAAGATTGTGTGCGCCTTTATGCACTCTGCAGCAGGTCACTTTACTAACACCTGGTCACGAAGATCTGATGAGCATTCATGTCTGCACTACTGTTACACTCTGGGATATTGGATTAATAAAGTGAAGTGTGACAAATGTTTCAAAGTAATATGATTGCTGTGTTTATTTTTAAATACTCAAAAATCCAATATGACACACATACCAATCTCATCGCTTTATATCTGAGTTCAAGATTAATGTCATTAAACATTAATTCAACATCATTCAAGCCTCAAAAACTCAAAGGTTTTCATAAAGTGAAGAAAAACAGAGAGAAACAGAGAGGCAGAGAGAGAGATATCAGTTGGTGTGCGGATTAAACACGACATCCATTCACATAAATTGCGTGGGGGCGCTTAATTTACGGTGCTATTTTCTTAATTAGATGCTATTAGCACTGAGGCTTACTTTCATAGGATATTTTGTGACAAATATATGAATATTCCTTCATTTACATCCATGCAAATTGCACAGCTGCAACCTTGACTCTATCTGTTTGGCAGTGCAGTTTGCATGAATTCCAGCCTGGTGAGTGTTTTGTGAATTAGACATTATTTTTGCTTTAGTATGTTGCTTTAGTGTGTGTTAAATGTGTGCAAAAGCAAAAGTTCTGGCTGTAAGTTTTGAGGGGAGACATGTAAAAAAAAAAAATTAATCAATATTTTGTATGATCTCCATCATACTACAGTGACATCCTACACAGCTATATGACATTTTTATTTGACTGCACTTACTGTACACTATAGCATGCAGCCTCTTACAGATGTCAGTAAATTGACTGATGCTGCATTTGGACTAACCTTTCAGCACATAGGTTTGGCCTTAAACCTGTTGAAATTGGAGGTGTTTCAATGTGTCTGACACCTGGCTGCTCTGCATAATTGTTGCATAACTGTGGTGTTGCGTTCAAGAACAGCCAAAAAGTCAAATGAAGTTTGCTCCATTTTTAACAGATTCTGTGAGTTAAGAGGGCAAAAGAGCTGCAGAGTCGATTTTGACCAGTTAAAATATACATATAAATACAGTAAGTACATCTCTGTAGTGTGAGTTACCATCATCTACACTGCCAGTCAAAAGTCTGGATAACCTTCCCCATCAGTATGTTCTGTTTATTTTGTATTATTTTTAACACTGGATATTAATACTACAGATATCCAACATTTAGCTGCCGACAAAGGTAAATGTGGCTACAACCTAAAACATATTTTGGGTTGTTTAACATTTGAACAATCTCATATGTGTTTGGTTTTCCAGTGTTGTTCAATGGAGAATAAAAGCTGCTCTTTCTACACTCATTTCACCTCCTCCTGCCTGGGTGGGTGCTGCTCAGTATGACCACTGTCATGTCTGCTGTTTTTCATAATATAATTATTTAGATGGTTATTTCCTAGATTTACATGTAGTCTAGACAGCCAAAATGTATTTGTAACAAGCTGACCACCTTCAGCCTGGCACAAATACTGCAACATTTATAAAGCTGTAATCATTTGGTCTAATTGTTGTGATTTCCTGCTAACTAAAATTCCATTAAGTTAATAGTCCGTATGATTAGATCCATTAAAATATTAACAGGAAAATTGAGGTTCGACTGTGCTGCAGCGTGAATGCACTTTAATTTTGTGATAATGTTGCCAAGTCTTTAGGTAAAAATGGATTCTTTTATTAAACTTCGATTGAGTTTCATGCGAGTGTTACATTTTGCTCTTATGGCTCTGGAGGCTTGGATCTGGATCATAATGGATTCTCTCGTGATCGTGATGGCTTTTCTGCCTTTTAATGAAAGATCATCTCTTGCAGCACAATTGGACACATTACAACCTGATGTGCTCTGCAGCATGAAAAGATGAAGCCCCAATCATGGTTCCAACACTGGCTATAATCAGAGGTCAATTTGAAACCATGGTGCAAACACATTATTATCACCAAACCTCTGAAATCAACTTGAAAATGACATTTTCATTTCAATTATATGCTGGACTCAGGTGTGGAAAATGTACACATAATCTTTACAAAAGTAGATATAGTATATATGTTTAAAATATAAATTTAATGAATTACTTTTTTACTGCAGCAAAGTGAGAATCTGCAGAGTTGGAAATGTATTTTTATACATATAGTTATTAAACTTCCTGGAAAACATAAGTGCATGGCTGCACCTGTCTTATATCATCTCTTTACTGTACCTAGTAATGTAATCACACTATAAAAAATGAACAAAATTAATAAACAGAATTAACAGTAATGAACAATATAATCAAGAAAATGACCAAAAATGAGCAATAATGCAAAAAATATGAACAACAAAACAGTCAACAAAGTAAACAAGAAATGAACAAAAACAACAGCATCATGAACGTAGTATTAAAAGTAATCACACTTTAAAACATATAAACAGGATAATAAACAGACTGGACAAAAACAGTCAATAAAATGAAGAAAACAACAATGTAACAAACAATATGAACAAAAATACACCAAATAACCAACAAAATTAATAAACAAACTAAGAAACAACTAGACATAATATTAATATTAATCACACTGTAGAAATAGAAACAAACAGAATTAATAAATAATGACGAACAATAACCAAGTAGTCAACAAAATAAGCAAAAATAAAATAAATACATAACAAGAACATAATATTACAAGTAATCACGCTAAAATATAAGCAAAAATGAACAAAATAATGAAGAGAATGATCAAAACAAAGGAAAAATAAGCAATGTAACAAACAATATGAACAAAAAATGAATCAAATAGCCAATGAAATAAACAGAAAATGAACAAAACAATCAAAAGCATCAACATAAAATTAAAATTAATCAAGCTGTGAGCCTTTGTGAATGTATTAAACCTGTCATGTCATGGTAATAATCTCATTTTTTACCGGTGTAAGAGAAGTTGATTAACTTTCAAGAACAGTGTTTAATAACTGTCCAAGAATTGACAGAACCTTGTGTCATATTAGTATAATGTAATGCTATTTTAACTTGAGAACATAAAAAACTAGCCATGTGGGATAAATTTGTGTCTATATGTTATTGCATTATGGTCCATTTCGGTTGAAATCAGTTGTGGTGTTTGGAATCAGTCCTCAAATGTATGAAAATAATAGAAATGAAGCTGCTTTAGAAAAAGGAGGAATATAAAGTACTAATATCCTAGTAAACACATAAGAGTGAGAAAAGTAGACACTTGAGGTATTAGAAGACTTCCTGTACTTGGTTGTGTCCCACTCCTGATTGGAATATTTGTCAAACTATAGATGGATAAAATCTCTTCACTTTACCTGCTTAATGATTTTGGTGTTTTCCTTTTTTGCTCTCGTTGTTCAATTTAACAACTGCAAATAAAGGATTTTAAATGTTCAGCCTGGATTTGCCAGAAGTCACCATGTTGACTCTTTGGAGTCAGAAGTGACCATATTTAGACAAAGCAGTTTTTTGCAGTTATTGTTAAACACTTGGAAATAATGGAAAACTTTATGAGCCGTTTGTGTAATAAAGTCATTTTAAACTATTATTAAAGTCAGTGATTCCCAAACATCCTAAAAGAGAAATGTGACATCTCCTGAAGACCCAGACTCAGAAAAATTAATTGGAAATATAATTTGGATATCTCAGTATTTTTTACAAGAATATTTCATATCATTGCATTTTTTTCATTTTAATCTTTAAAAGATAATCAATAATAAGATGTATAAGCAAGAAGATGGAACTTCATGACCAAAATAATAAGTAAATGAGCAAAAAGACCAAAATAATAAACAATATGAAGAAAATAATGAATAGAATGAACCTAAAATGGCCACTATAATAAAAAAAATACCATTAATTCAGAATGTAACAAATAATATGAACAAAAAAAGCCCAAAATTGTCAGTGTCATAAACAAAAAAGAAACAAACTAATCAATATCATGGACATAACATTAAACGTAATGGAAAAGTGAACAAAATGCGTAGACATAATAAAGAAATAAATACAAGAATAAACACAAGTTCACAAAACAATGAATGAGAATGAATAAAATTGTAAACCAATGGGGAAAGCGGGTATAAGTTATTACCCACAGCTCCAGTCCAGGTGTATTAATCAGTTTAAAGTAAGTCTCAGGGACTCAGCAGCCGTCAGTGATATTACACTTTCATACGCTTCTGGTTTCATTTTAGCTCCTTTCTGCATAGTTACAACTGATAGCTCCACTGCTGAATTTATCAAAAGTCCCTTTGAGTGGACCCAAAAGACTCAAGTCATGCATTAAAATAGATGTAAATCTATGCACACATTCTCACATTACAGGCTGCACTTATGATAAAATATTAGTTGATGTATGGATCTAGTAAATTAAGTATCTGCTCATATGGGCACAGCTGGACTTATCTAGTAAAATGGATTTGAATCATTAGAGGCATTAATATTCCTCGCTACACACAGTCAGACAGGCTTCACACAGTTTTTTTTTCTGTCAAGACTAATATTCAGGTCTGAATCATTTCCAGGCGATGGGAATCTGAATGCTCACAACTAATGTTCCTTGCTTTATTCAATGAGTAACAAAAGAACAAATATGGAGGAAACTGGATGAATGTGCATCTGAAAAGGCTACAACCACTGCTACTTTGTGTTTGTAAGATTGTAGACATTTCTTTGGGCTTGTGCATCAGGAGAGCAAATGAAAGAAAGATTGGACGAGACATAGAAAGAGATGAAGACTGGTGTCTGTATTATTTCTGCAGCATCAGTTCACTTGCTGAGGGCGATCTGTGTGAACGTGGTGATTGCTTTGTTCAGAATCTTTGAGGTACTGTATACATACTCGTTGAACACAAGATCAGGCGCGAAATAAAGCATCTGGCCGTTGACGTTCTTATAGGATCTCCAACACAAAGCGAACACCATCACCCCCATCCATGACTGCTGGATGACGGTCATCTGGTCATCCACATGGAGGTTTCTGAAACCTGGGAGGACAACAAGGCAACCAAGATGTCAGGTTTAGAGCAAGATGCAAGTGTTCACTTAACCCATTATAGGGCACTCAGTGAAATATTTGGAAATTTAACATTTCAACTCTGTAATGTCATTGGTGGATGCCCACCTAGGGTAAAACAAAAATCCAATTAATATGTGGATACTGTATTTTCCGGACTATAAGGCGCACCTAAACGCCGCCAATTTTGTCCAAATATGACACTGCGCCTTATAATCCGGTGTGCCTTATATATGGACTAATTCCAGTCAAGTCCCGC
>JAQQAE010008044.1:0-15456 GCA_029823295.1 Pseudamia nigra | reverse complement strand
AAGAATGGCTTCACCAGAATAAGATTGAGGTTTTGGAATGGCCCAGCCAGAGTCCAGACCTGAATCCCATCAAACATGTGTGGGGTGATCTGAAGAGGGCTGTGCACAGGAGATGCCCTCACAATCTGTCAGATTTGGAACAAAGAAAAAGTAAAATTAATACAATTTCCGAAGGGCGTCTTCTTCAGTCCAGCCAAACCTAAGAATCAGTCCTTTAAAGCTGGGTTCAGAAGGAAGAAAGGAAAAATGGAAATTATTCTCTTTTACTTCTAGATCGGTCCAAAGATGGAAACAGTCCAGTCCAAATCCTGGCAAATAGCTATTCAGTGGAAAATGTTCCAAATGATGTTGGTAAGAGCCACGTAGAGACGAAGTAAGTCTTTATGTCTTGGTCCGATGTTATCAGAACAACAGGTCTCTGTTCTTCATCTTGTTAACTTAGAGTTGCTATTCCAATAATCCTTCAGCCTTTTTGAGAGAGAATATTTTACAACTCCTCAGCCGAATCTACTGTGCCCTTATCTGGTCTTGAGAAGGACAGTCTGCAGCGTCAAGTCTATCTGCATGCTTCATCCAAAGTACCGGCAGAAATCTCTCCATCTATTATCACTCTTTCGGGTTTTTTATAAGAAGATTCTAGGTGTAACTTGGTTACAGACGATTACCGTATCTCATTCTATCGACAAGTCCTTTCCAGACGTGTCCAGACTGGCCTAGACGCTTCCTTTTTTAAAGTTCCTGTTTTTACCAGTGTTAACTACTTTTGGGTGCGATTGCTATTTTTCAGCTTAAAACCATTACTTCATAATTTTCAGTTTCTCCTTTTCTATAACCATCTGGCTGTGTACGTGACAAACACGCTTTCCTTCTACATTTCCACATCACTAGTAGATCACTTAGAATGAACAGTTTCTAATCATTCTTGAGATAAACTTAACTCTTTAAATGTCTAAAATCATTTAGTAAATCAGCTTTAATCATTCTGTTAGCACTTGGTTACATATACTCACTATTTTTGTGCTGGATAACCTATTTCCTACTAATTATTGGTGCTGTCTAAGGGGCCTGACCTCAACCTATCTTGACAATATCAACATGCAGCTCATCTCCCACAGATAAATGCCTTCATCTCATGTAGTTGTTTATAGGTTTTCAACCCAACATGTGATGATAAAGAGTCCAATTCCATAGGCTGTGACACTGATTATGTACAATATGTAGAATAGTTTTACAGAAACATTTTTGTCTTCAACACATAACCTGAACATTTCATTGTCCTCATGTTACAGTCAAAGGAGGCACCCTATCAACCTTGTACACTACACTATTGACATTATCATTACCTCTTATGTATGTGATTCCAATGCTAATGGTAGGTGTTCATGGTCAAAGAATCCAATAATGAGGGTCACATATGTTTTTAAGAATTACTTTTGTGTGTAATAACATGGGGGGAAATGAGCATAGGTTCAAATGACAATGGTAGGTTTTCACTATGAAGAGAAACTAAACTGCCTTGGTGGAGGTCTGCACTCTCTGATTGCTTTGTAGTTCCATATACGTTATGATAATAAGACAGTCGTTACCGTAATATATTGAAACAAAATGTCCTTTAAATACAAAAAGTAGTCTAAAAGTTTAAAATAAAATGTGTACACTTCAATAAAGTTTCTATTGGGGTCACAAATGTACTTTTCACATAAGCACAGGATCACACACAAATCTTACATATTGAACTTTTAAAAATGGTTCATTTCTCAAGTCTACAGTAGATGGGGCAGGTTATGTTTTATATAGCTTTTTTTTTTCTCCTGCTCTATAGTAGCATTATGTAGCTATAAATCACTTCCAAAATATAAATGACCTGGAACAGTCTCATTAAAGGCTGGTCAGTTACATGTATCACATATCTTCATTTTATCCATGGCTAGCACTTGACATTAAGGCATTTACTAGCGTACAGGTGTTGACTAGCAAGACAGTGCTGTTTAGCATAAAAGGATTTTTGAGAAAACTATTGAACCAGTCTTTGGGGAAATGAGGGGTATAGGTCTAAGGGATGTTGTGTACAGGTCCAATACAGATAACCAAAATGCAAAACATATGTTGATATTTTCAACATTTGAAATTTTTTTGGAATGAATGATGGTCCATCTTTTTACTTTAATGCTATTTGCTAGTATGGATTTGTATGGTAGTTGTAATGGCACTAATAGGGCTTTTGACTCTTTACCCACCCTTCCGCTGCACAGAATATCTGTTGGTTCAAGGTTTTAAGAAGGCCAGAAACAGCACAAATGAACTCATCTGTGATTAGAAAACCATTCCAGGTGACTACCTTGTGAATTTGATGAAATGAATATGAGGTGACTACTTTGAACAATTCCATACATATTCCTTCACAGTTTGAATGTCTTCTGTGTTAATGTATGTTCTCACGGAGACTGCACAAACAAGCTTTATGGTGCACAAGGCATGTAATGCTTTTCCCATTTTAAATTTTAAAAAGAAACCTAATGCCAATCATATCTTATTTGAATGCTGTTAATTAATACTTCACGGCTTCCATATCTTGTCTGTGACTCTAGGCATCAACTCTTTATATCTTACAGACGACATGAAATTTTAAAAGCAGTTTAGTTTAATCTGCAAGAAAGTTCAGTGATTTCATAAATCAACAATCCACTGTAGTTGTTAGCAAAACCAGCAGGAGGAAATAGTGCCTTTGTTGTGGACTAATCCACATGTGGCACTCTAGTGACTATTTGTGGCAGCAGGACATAGTGGCATGTGTCACTCACTGATGCATTTTTAATAATTTGTGGATACAGTGGTGTTTCCTCTTACATGATTGGTGCTGACGTCTTTGTCAGCCACACCTCATCCTCAATTGTCAAACCCACTTACACTCACATACAGTCTCAGCTGTAACTATTGATTGACTTCTGAAGGCTTTTGCCACGCAGCAGCATCACGACAGGAAACACACCAGCTGTGTGCTTTAAAAAATGCTCATTTATTAACTGTACGTGGTGGTGGTACTTAGATGTGTCTGCTTTACTGTGTAGGTGTGAGTGAGTCATCCTAAAAGCCTCTCTTCCTCCTTGTGGGATACAAACAGCTGCATTAGAGCTGAAGACAGATGAGTGTGTGCAGGCATATGCAGGCGCAGAGCTCTGTGAGTGGGCTCACATTTTATAATTTATAATATATGGTAGCATGGTATAATCCCTCTGCAATTTTTCTAATGTTGTACCTCATTAATAACCTACTGTGCACATTGTTCGGTGATTGCTCCTGTTACTGAGCAAAACATGATTGTTCTGTGGGACTGTTTTGTGTGTTTCAAAAGCACTATAATGCTTTTATAATTTTCATGAAGTTACTGCAGCAAGTAAGGTAGTAGAGGTACAGCTACTACTCTGTCCTTTTTATTGCTAAAATCAGCATACTTACAGAATGGTCAATGAAAATCACAACATGATAATCTTTTTAGCAAAGTTTTGAAAACTGTTTGTAACATGTCTTTAAAGAGATCCCGACTGTTTTATTCAAATTAGGCTCTTTGAGTGAACCTGGAGGAAAACTCCCCAAAACTCCAGACTTGAACAAATGCATGATAAATCAAATCTGATGAGTCGTGCCAGTGAAGGGCTGACACAAGCCAAAATTTTAGTTGATGATTACAATTTTGTAAAAATAATTCAAGATTTTTTCAGTAGGCATTAAAATTCCTATTTGCCCAGCAAATTGCGGTTTGTGGGATAAAATAAGATATGCAACACAGGATATCAGTTATTAGTAATTCTCAGCTTATTATACTGTAGCACATGAAGGGGAATGGCAAAATGACATTAAGAGTCAGTCTACACTCAAACAGTGGACCTCGCTTGGGTATTTTTCAATTACATTGTACAGATTTTAGGTCACATTAAAGGTGTAAAAAGTTGTGAAATTATTTATCTTGGTGTCTCTTTTTTACCTCACAAAAACCTGGCATTTGAACAGCGGTGTGTAGACGTTTTGTATCCACTGTCGCCTGCTTTCTTTTGGAGCTTTGACTTTGTAACGACATTTACACTATTGGTAGATTCAACTGCAGAAGACTTATTTTTAAATAAAAAAATCAAATCAGAATCACTTGATCTAAAATCAAAATGAGAAATCAAATGAGCAATACAGGTGAAGATTTGTTTGTCAGAAAATGAATTAGAAAAAGTTAAGGCAAGCCACCAGTCTGAGGTCAGTGCTACCACAGCTGTAGAAAAGATAGAAAGAGAAGTCAATGGCTCATGTCTTCTTTTTGAAGAGACGCTACATGAGAGGCCTGATTAAGTCATCAGTGGTGCAGCCACATGGGCACATACTTGGATTAAATTGATAATCACATTATGAGATTTACAGGGGCTCTACTCTGATTTCATTGTCCCTGAAATCAGACTGTTTTATCTTTCTCTGGATTGTCAGTAAGTTGTTAAAAGGCATCAAACACATTTTAAAATTGAAGGCAGTAAAGAAGTATCAAAAAGTATAAAATAACAGACAACCTCATTTCTGCTCCAATTCCTTCACCTTCTTCTATCCAGAAGCTCTAAAACACACTTTTTGATGAGTTGGTTAAAAAGATTTTATTGTCTTTATCATGATTTATTAACTGGACATAAGTAAAGCATTTTGTGTATGAGAAATTTAAGTTGTTTTCATATATTATGTATGTACAGTCCTCTATAAAGACAGACATGCATTCAGCTGATTTCACCATCTGATTTCTTCACTCTCTTCTGCAGGTTGGAGTGGGTGGAGATCATTGAACCACGTACGCGGGAGCGTATGTACGCTAACCTGCTGACGGGTGAATGTGTGTGGGACCCTCCGCAGGGTGTTCGCATCAAGCGAACTGGAGACAACCAGTGGTGGGAACTGTTTGACCCCAACACCTCACGCTTCTATTATTATAACGCCTCCACCCAGCGCACAGTGTGGCATCGGCCCCAGGGCTGCGACATCATCCCTCTGGCCAAGCTCCAGACGCTGAAGCAGCACACTGACACCACCCACCCCCGTCCTGCAAGTGGAGGAGGGAGAGCGTCTGCAGACAACAGCCCAGGAAGGAACAGCGGTGTGAGCCGAGAGGGAAGCACTTCCTCATCTCTGGACCAGGAGCTGTCCGACAAGCAGGGCAACAGGGAGGAGGCAGGCCGGTAAGACTGGAAGCTAGTGCTGAGTCAGCTGACCAACAGACTGCTGGGTCGGTCCCAGCAGAGGACAATATTGTAATTCAGGATAATATACTTTATTTTCCTCATCGACAGCATTAGTGTATTATACTGGAAATAAATTATGCCAAAATAACATCTTCGCTTGACTAAACCAGCCAAAGGACAATCTCATTAATCACAAACCTGCCACTGAGCTCTGATAAACCTCTACATGCCTGTAGTTTGAGGCCTTTGTGTGCTGTGATTATTTGGAAAAGCGTACTTTAGGAGGCAGTAGTTTAAAAAATATCAAGTCCAATTTGGGACAGAGAATACATTCTAAGTCTTGGCAATCATCTCATCAATGGTGGTGGAACAGGTTTTAGGTATTTTAAATGCATTTATACTCTATAACAGGCACCCGTTCTATACTGTATCCCAAACCTGCCATTAGTAATAGTATTTTATCAGCAAAATATACCTAATTATACAGGGTCCCTGTTATTGCCATGTTTATGTTCCTACTGCATTGTATGTTATATTTTACTGTACATGTTTAGGCTTTAACTCATCTGACCTACTTTATATTAAAAAAACAATTCACAGATTTGCAGTTTACAATGCAAATGTCCTGTATGGACTGACATTGGGATGGACTTCAGATGCATGGTTTCTTATGTTTTTAGATTATTGAAATCAATATACAGTGTGTGATAATTAATAGAGACTGTGTGCCCTTATGCTTAAAAATATGATGAATATTTACCAGTAAATTCCACAGATTCTTCTCTAAACTGTTTTCACAAGTGTGTCTCATCTCCAAATGACTTATTCTCCCCAAGAGTGATTTTAAACAAGACTTACATCTGCTCTGGAGGCTGAGATTTGTTAGAGTAACTGGAGATGGAGAACACAACAGAAGGACCAGGTTAAGTTGATGTCCAGGCCTGGACATCTGTACTGGATACATTACTGGATCTTTTGTAGCACACTTATGAAAGGGCCAGCTACTTTTTACAAGTTAAAAATCAACCACAGAAATTAGATGCTGACTGAGCTACAGAGAAATAAAAATGCCACTTTTTAGACACAGTATCATTGGTTATCTGCAGAATAACCAAAGAAAGCAAATCAGGTTGTGACTGAACCACACAGGATCACAATCCTGTTGCAGTCCATTGTTTCATGTGTCATCACATCATGTTAAATCATACCAGTTGCAACAGGGATGAATCACATCACTTTCTTTTCACATCAGCATGTCACTATTCATGCACTGATATGCTTGTTGCATCAGCCTGACTGCTGGCTGATGCAGTACTGTGTATATTGTTGGGTAAGTTTATCTACAGAAATGCATCATCCTACATTGTCCTGTTAGAGCAATGCACTGTATCTCTAAAAAGTGCCTTATGAGCTCAGAAATGCAGGACTGTTTCCAGTTTTCAGAGATAAGAGTATTAAAAACCCAATCCATAATGGAACCCTTCATTTTTCAGGTTGTCACACACATTCAAAATTAAAATTTGGAAATGTTGTTTTCACTTGACAGGAAAGAATATTTGTAATCTGAAAAGGTACTGAAGCTGTGGAAAATAGAGACATTGAAGTACAAATGAGTACAGGTACCTCAAATTTGTGTTTTTTTGACAAATTGCATTGCAAATCACTAAAATTCATAATACAATGTACAAACAAAGTACATAAGGCCTGTTGCCCTGTATGTAAGATTTGTTGTCATAACAATATCTGAATGTCTTTACCTGTTTCATATTGAACAGTAACTTATTCAAATTCATCTCGTCATCTCACCTCACTGAACCACAGGTGCAGGTTATTTACAAACCGAAAAATAATAAATCAGCTCCCACTGAAATATATGGTCATCTAGATGTAAAATTAATGTTTCCCTCATACCTACCACTGAACTGGAACAGCTTCATATCAAGCTGATACTGCCTGTGCACCCATGCATTAATTTAATATGTACAGTAATGATATCCTATAAAAGGCATGCATTAAGACTGACAAGGACATGGAGAGCTTCCCTTTGACTTGTGCTAACAGTATTTGACACATTTGGAATGCATTGTCCTTTTGTACTTACTAGCATGTCACATGTTGAACTAGAGGGCACTCAGAGAGCGCATACCTCCGCCAAGGCTGTTGTTCGCCCAAACTGTTATTTTTTGACCAGCCAAGGAGGTTATGTGAACAAGTTGGTTTGTCTGTTTATTAGCAGGATTAGACAAAAACTATTATACGCATTTTGAGGAATGGCCCTATTTTGCAGTGTTAAAAAAACAAAAAATGAATCCAGAATACGCATCCTGACCTGGGTCATCTCCAAAATTTAATGGGTTCTTCCAAGGTCCAAGGGTTACCTCTGGTGAAAATTTCATCAAAATCCATCCAGTAGTTTTTGCCCAATCCTGCTAACTAATGAACAAACAAACAGGTAAACCAACATTACCTTCTTGATGGACGTAATAAACTGTCCATGTCATTTAAAAGTGTGCGGTCACTCTAAATGAATGTGAATTGCAACTTAACCGATCGGCAGAGGCAGACAACCAGCAGACTGTAATTGATAGGTGATTTATGAACATTTTTCACAGCAAAGGTACAGCTCAGCTTTTTGTCAACTGAAATTATAAGACTGATTCTAAAGATCTAAAATAAAGTGCAATTCTGTGTGCATCTGTAAATTTCAGTCATGATTCAGAGGAGTGTGATTTTTGACCCAAATAATGTCACTCTGGCCCAAAGTGTTAATGCATCATCAGCCCTCTGGTTCATAGTTGTCCTATAGGTCTTGCAGTCATGACCAGAAAGGAACCTCTGCTTAGAGGCAGACGGTGAAAAAATATAGGAATGTCCCCTACAAAAAACACAAAACCAGTACATGGAGAGTGGAAATGGGGTCACAGTACCACTTATGTTCCACATGACTTCTCTGTCTCACTGTTTCTGTGAACATCCAATCGTTTTCTTCCTCTCTCACCTTTCTTTACACTCTGTTTGGTCTCTCTCTATTTCACCTTCAGCATGCTATCATCACCCCCTCCCCCTCTGTCTAACCTGTCTTGGTTTGCTGGTTTGCTATAAACTGCTGCAGTCTGCAGTGATTGGTGGATATGGCTACCCGGGGTCAACGTGTCCTGTAAATGTCTTCTGTGCTTCAGGACACTACATACACACACACACACACACCACAAATACAGACACACGCAGAGTACACAGTCTGCTCTTGTCAGTTCTGCACATGGTACACACTGCAGAACAGCAAATCACTGCTTTTAGAGACAATTACACACTGTGGCTGTGTGGAGATGAAGAACAACATGTAGAGACACAGATTTGTCAGACCGGTGCTACGTTTTATTAACAAGGGTAAATGCTAAGCTGGGTGTTCCTCCACACAAACATGTATTTAAAGGGTTTAAAGAAGATATGTGAGAATCTCCCCTGTAGAATTTATTGTTTGTGCATGTGCGTTCTGTTCTGGTCTTATCAGACATAAGGCAGAAGGTCACCCCGTGTATTGCTAAGGACTGTCAATGTCAGTTGTTGTCACAGTGTCATCAGTAGCTGTCAAGGTACATCAACACTATGACTATCTGGTGGAAGAAGGCCCGATATCAGACCTGGGTTCAGTCTGTTACAGTGTATAAGGAATTTTGTGTCTACTTGCTACACGCTGTAGCATGACAAATCTCAAAAGTTAACAGGATGAAGAAGATCTTTTAAGTGGTCAATAACTGTGTCAAGTTTTTCTTTACAACCAGTTGCACTCCTAATGAAAGCTTATCTCAGAAGTTGACAGGATGAAGTGATAAAACACCACAGCAAGTTTCAAGTAAATTGGGTTCAGCCACTTTAAAGCACTGTCAATTTTTTGTTCTAAGAAGTAGCACCACCTGTTCCAGAATTAGTAACACCACCTAGCCCAAAAGTTGGTAAGTTTGAGATCTAATCATAATCAGTAATTATGGCAAGCTTTGTGGCGGTGGTGGCCAAGAGGCTAGAGAAGCAGGCCTGTGGCCATAGGGTTGCCTGTTCAAATCCCCAGACTGGCATTACCACTGTGGGCCCTTGAGCAAGGCTCTTAACCACTCAGATGCTCCCCGGGTGCTACACAGTGGCTGGCCACCACCACCACAGGGGATGGGTCAAAGTGCAGAGAAGAAATTTCCCCAGTGTGAGATATAAAATTAAAGTTTCAAGTCAATTGTTTTAGATGATTTCTACTCCCTTATTGAACACCAGTGGTGGTACATATCCCAAAAGATGATAGGATGTACTGTAGATGTTTAAGTCATCAATTAACATGCCAAGTTTCAAGAAAATTGGTACATCCATTTTCAAACTATCTTGTTGACCAGGTATACCAGGTATGCAGATATGGGATTGTGAAATCAATTTATACCTTTTTCAGCAGCTAACAGCAGCGTAGATACCCCAAATCCACAGGTTGACCACTGAAGAATAATCAAAAGAAGAATAATTGTTTCTGTGCAACATTTTATCTGTGAAACACAGAAAAAATTAATGACACCAGGAGATAAGTAGTGTACCACTCACAGGCATCAACCATAGTTTTCTATTGAAAAAAAATGTAATACTGGCAGCTGGTAGATGCTGACTCCAAAAAGTCTGATTCTAAATGTTAACATTTAGTCACTGAAATTGTTTGGTGGAGTTTTAACGTAAGATTCCTAATTAACTGTGTGGCGAGTATTTTCATTCAGTTACCATTAGAGGTAGCTTGGACAGTTTCACTTCTCATCTCCAGCCTATTGTCAAAATATGGTTCCTTCTGCTCACATGACATTCACTTCTTTTCTACAGCTACTGCCACCACTGCTACTGGCTAAAAAACACCACACCCACATATATGCTGATAAGTCTCACATTTCACACATTACCACATGATAAATAACTATGAAAAGTTAAAATGGGTTTGTGTGTAAATTATTCTACTTCCAATATACAGAACATAATTTTAAACAACACACTGTACCTTTTTATGGATACCTATTTTTTAATCAATGTTATGGATACTGTTTGACTCTGGTGATGCCGTAGTTATAAACTCTAAGAATTCAGCTGTATTGTGATTTTCTGTAAAGTTGATGCCCCTGTGTTTACTCCCTCTGTATGCCTGTTTCCCCACCACCTCATTTTTAAGTAGTGGTGATTTTTGCCAGAGCAGTTTGTGTTTCTGAAGTGTGTGCATTCAAACTGTCAGTCATGCAACAGAGAGATCAGGAGAAGGAAAGATAAGAGCAAGAGGGAGAAACCGACAAATAGAGAGCCAAAGAGATAGAGTCCACTGGTGAGGCAGAGAACAGTCTTAAAGGCTTGATGTAACACAGCTTATAGTGAACCTGAAGATGAAATGTGAAGAGGGCTGAACCTGTGCAGAACCACCTGAAGCTGATATCTGCAGGCAGAGGCAAACACTGGAACATTGTTTCAGTTTAAACTAACTTGTCAATTGTTGTTTTTACAGTTGGTTTGCAAAATATGATCCTTCACTTGGTTTTAAATAGAGTGAATACAAGCTCAAATTGATATAAAGAAATAACCTTGAAATTATGCTCTTAGCCTGCACATTTATATCATCTGTGAAAGGATGCCTACATACATAAGTGAAATCACATATTATCATAAATGAAATGTCATGAACTATGTTTAGCTGTAGCATTGAGACTTGCAGAAGTCCATTTAGTGCAGATGTTGAGTGTCAGACCTGACTCTCCTGAGACCAACCACCTTCAGTCCGTTAAGGATAGCAGGACAGGCAGTTTGTCAGCACATACAGCTTTCCTCTCTGACAGATGGATGCTATTGACCTCTACACGGTATGAACTCCCTGCACACACCAAGGATCCTATTAAAGAGAGCAGGGACGAATGGAGAGAGAGAGGCCAAAAAGATAAGGGTGAAGAGGGAAGTGGAGAAAATGAAGAGTGAAGGTTGTTCATAGACATGTTAGTCTATACATTTGCCCTTCATTCCCACACAGAAGGACAAGGAGGACAGACACTAAATGCCAGATTTACCAAGCAGGACAAATTAATATGAGGTCACAGTAAAAAAAAAAAAAAAACACACACATACACAGATGGCCAGTTCTGCAGGTGATATGTTAACAATGCACAAATGTTGGAACACAGACACAGCCATTTCATTTTAGTAACAGAAAATGCAGTTGACCAAAAGTGTAAATTGGTGCAGTGTCACAAACAAGCTATTTGAATAGGGTGCAGGGACAGCTTGTTACTTGTAATCTATTTTACATGTGGTTCTCTGTAATGGTAACACTGATGAAAAGGAGGCTGTGGAAGATTGGATGTTAATGGAAGAAGGCAACAATCTCAGTGAAATGTTTCATATTGCAGCCTGCTCCAAATGAGACATCTGAAACACTACTGTAAATGAGTAAATGGAGTAGGGGTAAAGGTACATTCCACAGATATGTAATAAAGATTGTTAAACCTAAGGAGACACACATATCAAATCATATGTATCAGTCACATTGTTTTTGTGGTCAAATCTTATCAATAACCTCCTTTCAAACCTACTAGAGCAATATTGATAGACGCACTGTACGCTGTCCATTGTCCTGAAATGTAGAAAAACTATACTCTAAATGGATTTCATGTATTTTTTGTAAGGATTTCTGTGTATGAAGGATAAAGCTTTAAAATAATTATGCACAAATAAGTGTTTATTAGAACCAAACCAATGCATGAGTTTAGGAAACTCTTAGCCATGTGTGAACTTTACATGCATCTGCACTCTTCTCATTACTGCCCACAGATTAAGGCAACAGAGGAAAATGTGGACTGCAAAAAGTTCCAGGTTTTGTTTGATTTCCTCCAGCATTTCAAGAAAAACACATCTTGCAATTTAATATGTTCTGCTTCTACCTTCCTGTGGCATTCATAATCAATTAACTGTACTTGAGAAATCTATGTCTATACAGTGGTACCTCGCATAAAGAACTCTTCTGACAATGAAAAATTTGTATACCGGAGAAAAAAACTGCAAAAAATGTCCCTCGAACAACGCAAATTAATTGGTTAACGAATAGTCACTTCTGGGTCTTGGCAAAGCTAACAGCCATTAGCCAAGCTAACGCTGACTAACGGCACACAGCCATTAGCCTGTAGTCACTTCCAGGTCTCGGACGTAAAAGACCTGGAAGCTAACAGCCGTTAGCCAAGCTAACAGAGGCTAGTGGCTAACAGCTGTTAGCTTGTGTTATGGACAGGCTGAAGCCATCGGGCAGCGGTGCGTCCGCTCTCGGCCATTGGGCAGCGGCCCGTCCGCTCTCGGCTATCGGGCAGCGGCACAATGGCTGGAGCGGAACTGACGCCAGAGTGGAACCGACGTGCTGCGGTTGTTCCGCTGCGGGGGGATGATTTTCCCAGCTGGGAAACTGTGCTCCCGTCTCCACGGCACGGTAGGGAAGGGGGCACAGGCACCGGTGGTGACAGACACCGACCTGTGATCTACCTGTGGACCCGCACACCTGGATCCGTCCGTCCGCAGCGCAGTGGCCCAACCTCCGCTGTCTTCACACCACTGGAGCCCGAATCCGGAGCGGGAGGTTCCGGGGCTTTTCTGTCGCAGCTGGTCCCGGAGACAAAACAACAGATGGGGACAGACATTCGAACTAACACTGGAGTGTTCAGAAAGCTGTTACACCGGACCTGGGGGCACTTTGAGTGGCTTAAATGAAAAACACACGCTCCGGTGAGCTTCCCCAGTGCTTACCGACTCCCTGCGTCGTGTGAATCCGACTTTAGCGCCTGTAAATCGGCCACTTTCCCTGACTGTTCCCGGCGTGGAAGCTAGCTAGCATTAGCCAGCTAGCGTTGCTTTTAGCAACAAGGCCGAGGTTAGAGCCATATTAAGCAGACAGTTATGCCTCCAAAGGGCGATTTAAACCTAAGGAAACGTCAATAAGAGTGATTTAGTGGCCACACGGACGGGAAGGATATTGGGATATGGGGCCCCCCCGCGTCTGTCATGGCACCGGGATTGGGAGCAGCTGTCCTCTCCGGTTAGTAGACGCAGCAGCAGTTCGTCGCCTCCGGATAAATCACTGCTGTCCTCCTTCGGCACAGTTATGGACATGTGCAGTGTCCACGGACACACTACGAAGTCATAAGCAAAGGTAAGAATACATTTTAAATCATTTTCATAACTAACTTCATTCATTCCGTTTCAGATAATTAACGTAACTTCCTTTTCAAATAATAATAATGAATAAATGTGCAGGTAGGGGTGTGTAATACATACTTTATATGGGAGTTTGTCGTGGGTCCAGAACGGAGTAATTGGTTTCTTATAGGAATACATAGGAATACATTCCTATGGAAAAGGTCCATTCGCATAACAAAAAATTCGCATACAGAACGTGACGCCAGAATGGATTAAATTTGTTCTGCGAAGTACCACTGTATTTGGAAGCACTTCCTTTGTACACAGTTGTCACAGCCATGTTGAGAGCAATACAGCAGATATACCTAAAAGCAGATTAAAAAAATTGCTCAATTCTTAGTTTACAACAACAAACCTGTCTATAAATTTGTTTACTGAAAGGGACACTCCTCCAAGTACATATGCGTTAACATCAAAAAAATAATTGGCCTTTCTACCGCTTCGTACTGTGCATCTTCAGTACCGGTAAGTCCTCAGAGTAGTTTTTAGCTCTGTGTTTGCGTTGGCGTAAATCTGGTATTAGGTGTCTGAATCACAATCAATTTGCTCAGAGATAGATAGATGTAGATGGCACAAATCGATAAAAATTGATTAGAAAATCAGGAAATGTACACAGAACAACAGAGGGCATTTAATCCAGTGTACAGACCTGCATGCGCACAGAGCTCACACTGAGAAAACAAGAATGGACATTTTTTTCAAAATTATGTATTGCATTGAAAATAAACAGTCTCCCCCATGGAGCTACATGGGTGTCAACTCACAATATCTCATAAGATTTATAGATGTACGGTTGACATATAACCAACAACCTCAATGTCACCACTATGTAACTTCTACAACTTGTATGAGCATTTTGCAAGTCATTACAAATAATAACAGGTGGCGGGATATTGTTAAGCTTCATTTTTCTCCATTTGTGTCTTCATCTCATTCATATTTCATTGTATTTGTCTTTGATCTGTACAAACATAAGCAAAGTACTGAGGTTTTGTCAGAATTTCTGTTGCAGGAATGTGAACTGACTATGCCTTGATGCCTGTGTGTGTGTGATGAATACACACACCTTCATCCACACACTACATAACAGAAAGATATACAGTACTGCAACAAAAAGGGAGGTGTACATTAAAGTCATCATGGACATGGAATATAAAGGCATACACAGATTAACTCTTGACACACCTGTGAATAGTTTTGGATAAGTTTTTCCCGTTAATACATGAAATCATCATTTTAAAACTGCAGATTGTTTTAACTCAAGTTATCGTTAACTAATATTAAAATTTGTTTGATGATCTGAAATATTAAAGTGTGATAAACATAAAAAGAAGAAATCAGCAAGGGGGCATACAGTATTCCGTAAATTCCAGCCTATAAAGCGCACCTAAATATAAGCCGCACCCACTAAATTTAAGGAAAATAAAAGATTTTGTACATATATAAGCCGCAGATGTTCACGTTGTAACATGGGATATTCATGCAGAAAAATGTTACAGAGAAAGTTTTTTTTTACTTTTATTAAATAAATGTTTTTTTCTGAACAGTACCTGTGGCACGGCTTGTTGGGGGCGTCCTTTTGTCTGGGTTCTGTGCAGCTCAAAACACAACTGAAATGTGTTCTCTCATGACCAGTTGTTTTCAGCGTGACGGATGATTCCCCTTGTTAATAGTCCTAGTGAGAGGCAGGTCAAACGTCAAAGGTGCATCATTCGTATTTGTGATGTCGTCTGGTCCGATGTAGTTCTTGGCTCTCCTTGTTACAGTGAATTTGCTGAAGTCTGTAACTTTTTCCTTGTAGTCGGGAGGGAGTTGCTGACACAGTGTCGTCCAGGCCTTTTCGTCCACCTCTAAGATGGTCCAACTCTAAAATCTTCAATCTTCTTTTCGGTGGCGATTGTTTTGACTTTCAGTCGGATCTGCAAGGTGGAAACACATCGGCTGTCTGCTCTCTGTGTGTTCACCCAGTCTTCAAGAACGTTTTCAAGTTCGGGCCATCTGCTTTTCATACTTCTGAAAG
>JAQQAE010008043.1:0-15457 GCA_029823295.1 Pseudamia nigra | reverse complement strand
AATAATGAATAAATGTGCAGGTAGGGGTGTGTAATACATACTTTATATGGGAGTTTGTCGTGGGTCCAGAACGGATTGATTGGTTTTACGTGTATTTTTATGGAAAAAGTCACATCGGATAACAACTGATTCGGATAAAGGCCGTGATGCCAGAATGGATTACCATTGGTATCCGAGGCACCACTGTATAAGCTTTCACAAACAACAGCAACATATTGCAATACATTTTCTGTGCAGAGTGCTAGGAAAAATGGCTTGTAGTTACTTTATATGTTATATACTTTTATATGTACATAAGAAGCTGGTAACTCGATATACAGTATACATACGTACATTAGACAGAGCGAGAATGAAGCACAATTTGTTCAAGACTCAAGTGTAACACACATAAATTGCATAAGCTCCTTTTCCACTGTAGGGACTTCTCTCATTTACCCATTTATGTTAAGAAGCCTCCATGCATTTCCACTGCAATTACCCAGGTAAAAACTTTCCCCCGATCCCAAAATTTCCTCAGGAAAAAGTTCCTGGTAATTTCAGTGGAAAAGGGGCCAAAGTAGAAGTGGTTCTTTTTAATGTGCATTTAATGTACACTGTAGGCTGGTATGTGATACTAGTAGAACGCTCTTTAACCTCTTTTTAATGGTAAAGTGGTTATATAGTGAATAAAAGTAGATCGTTTTGAGGTGTGATGCATGAAAACTCAACAAATTTTATATTGGAAAATGAATATGAAAAATAAAGATATCCCTGCCTCACCATACAGTGGATATGAATAGTTTTAAGTATTTAATTTTTTTATAGTTGTTTTATTTTACTGAAATTAGATAATTAATGCACTATTCTTTTGTGGAGCAATGTTCATCATATTAATGTTCCTGTGTAACTTATATACTGTACTGTACCTTGATATTTTATATGATCATACCTTATTGTTCACCTACAGATTCACAGTTGACCGATTTCCTCAGGGAGTCATTAGATTTATAGCAGATACTACACCCTACTAATGCAGGACAGATAAATGATGAATGCAAAAAAGGCCCATTACAGTCACCAACACCACTGTAACTGAACCAGGTCCAGCTCGTGTGCCATTTTAGGTCTGTCATCATCATTTCCCTCTGAATGGGGAGGAGAACACTGCATTAATACTGGTTCAACCTACAATGTGTAAATCCAGAAGACAAAAACATCCAGGCAGGATCTGCTCCACTTTTAGGGGCTACTTCACAAGTCAGCATAAGCCCTCCTTTAGTAATTTAGTTTTTGGCTTTAGGCTAAAGAGTTTGACCTCACTCTCCTCTGCACACACACTTTTTGCCTCTTCTTGTTTTTGTACCTTTTATTCCCCTCAGGCACTCTCTCAGGTAGGCTACTCGTCCTCTGTGTGCCACACAAACAAAGCCACACAAGCTTCTGTAATAGAAAATATCACCTCCTCCAGGAAAGATTACACACTCACCTATCATTCTCTCAGAAACACGATCTGAACTTTTTTATGTGTTATTATTAGATATGTAGTGTTAGAAACATGTAAAGCCAAACACGTCATCCTCCGTCATGTGTTTATCATTGTACTGGATGTGCGCGTGTGTGTGTGTATGACCTGATCTGGTTTTGTGCTCTTTTGAGCAGTATAAAGAGAATGTAAGAGAGAAGGTGGCAGCGAGCTTGTTGCAAATAATTCTTTGAGTTCGTTGGATTAGAGAGCGGAGAGGACATGCTTTGGATTAATAGAACGGTGCCACACTGTGCACTTAAGGTGAGCACAGTGGTTTGAAACTGACTGCACAATGGGGCCAAAAATTTGAATTTCTGGTAAGATTCTCAATTTCTTCTCTGTAATTTACTTTTGAATTTTAGAAATAGGAAAAATTTAGTAAGAATTAGCCAAAGTCAGAGTATACCTGGTTTTCTCAGTGGTTGTAGAGATGAAGAAGTCCATCCTTAGTGAAATTTTTGCAGAAATACTGAGCAGCTTTAGTAAACTTTGAGAAATAAGAGCAGTGGCTGTTGCAAGTCTATTTATTCCCATGCACATCATAATGAACATGGTCAAAAGTTGCGTGGAAATATCCCATGCCTTAAGGTTAATTTGTATGTGTGATTTATGCATGTATTGTTAGTTCTTTGTCTGTGATCTATTGGCCACCAGTGATAGCTACCATGGTAACAGAGCTCAGTTTGATCTCATGTTATCTTTAAATTCCAAAAATGAACAGGTTTTAACCTTAAGTTATGTGGCTAAGTTCCAGTTGTCTCCTGCAAGGCAAGCTCAGTTGCAGCTGTAGGTCAATTAAGTTCATTTGCATTCTTCTTTTTTTGACTCCTAATTATACTTGTGTATCTCCAACTAACACTGGTCTCATGTTATCTTGCGACTAGAGACATAAAGGACAAGATTGGTTGAAGCGGATGACAGTCCATTGTCGGCAGAAATGAATGCAAGGGAATGTGGTTTATAGTGAAGCAGTCTGTTGTTAGGCAGAGATCGAGGGAACAGACACAGGATACCCACCTTGGGCAGAAAAACTGATCAGAGGAGAAGGAGGAGGAGAAGAAGAAAGCTTTTAGACCGGGGGTCTTGGAAGCTCCCGCCATGACCTCTGAACAACAGAGCGGCATTATTGGGATAAACCACAATCCCTCTTCACTTTCTCTCCTTTCTTTCATCACACCCTCTCCTTTCATAAACAGCTATCAGGTTTTGGTGTCTGGAGAGCAACGGAAACATAAGAAAAGGAAAGAGAGCATGTTTCTGTGTTTCGCTCTGTGTGTAAATGACATCATCCACATCTATTTTCTATTGTAGGAGGCTATCAGGTGTGCACTTGGTTCTTAGGGTCATGGGTGCCAAGGTTAGTCATGCAGGTCTAAAAGGGACTGGACTAAATGGACAAACATTAGTGTGTTTTGTGTAGGTGTGTTGACAACAGAGTGATTAAGGGGTCCTGTGTTTATTTGCTTGTGGCAATATTTACCTTACTCTAGCCCTCCTTTTCCCTCCTTTAAACCAAGTTTTAAGAGTTTCATATTTGTCACTGTTCTCCAGTGTAGTTTGTTTTCCAGCTTGAAAGCGTTGCTACTGTACTCATATTGACACTCATATTGTTGAGCTTTCTCTGCAGAGCTAAGCTTAAATCACCTCGTTGAACATTTCGTGCGGTTATTTTTGGCACTGACATTTGAAGCCATCATAAATTTTAAACTTTCAAACTCTGTATTTTAGCCTTTCATTGCATTTTTCTACACTCATGCTGGTACATTTTTGTATTTGGCATCTATGGTACACACAATTACCACTAATTTCTAAAAATCACGCTACAAAATGTCTTTAAAATATTTGGTTATTTCTTAAAGAGTTGTTCATCTGTGTGGGCAGACTGTAACCGGCATATTTTCAACTAAATGTGTCACATCACTCGAGACACAAGAAATAAAGAATGACATATTTGAGCATGCTTGATCGGTAAAGGTATGGCTTCTACAATATCCTTTTTTAATGAAATACTGCCAAACTGAGTTGTGTCAATGTATTAAACTTGAAAGTATTTCGAGTCACTGTACCTGTGCTGACCTGCACTTTAAAACAGTAACCAAAAGACGGCGCGTTCAAAAGGTTGTGGCATTTTGTGGAGATGAAAGCGTACCCTCTATGGGGACGTATGAAGTCAATAACTGGAGCCAGTAGCAGCTGAGCACATTAAATAGAATCTCTTACTGCTCACTTGCACTGTTGACCAGTTAGTTCCAGAAACGTGAGCCTCATTACCTGGGAGATTTGCTCTACCTGTGAAACTGCCTAAGAGCTCCTTAAACATTTTTTGTTATTGTAGAAATTGTTTCTTTAACCATTTCTACAAGAACATAGAATTTTTAAGGAACTCTTTGTTTCATCCCATGAGGAGTCTAGCCATTTTAGAACTGATCTGGGGATGGATGTTTTTCTACAGCAACTAATCTTTATTGAAAAATTATATCCTAGTCCTTTAAAAATGGACTGCCTCAGTCTATTTATCAGAACGCGTGTTATCTTTACAATACCATTTTAAGCTGATGTTAACTGGCTAAGTTCATGTTGTGCAGACTGTGTAATAGGTTGATTAAAGGTTGATTAAAGTTCACTCACATCATTTTTCAATTTTTGACACCAAAGTGGCCTGCCTTAGTCAGTTTAACAGGATACATTGCATTAGTTTACAAAAATTACAGTCCACTGTGTTTAACTTTAAAACAAGTTGGATAACAGTTGGACTAAACATCTGACCAGTGCATGAAACTCCATCCACCCATTTTCTGCCCCTTAACCCTCACGAGGTTTGGGGAGGACGCTGGAGCCTATCCAGGGTACACCCTGGATAGGCTCCAGCTCATTGCAGGGCTCACGTACTGTATGGAGACGGACAACCATTCACATTTACATTCAAACCTATGGGCAATTTCAAGTGACCAATTCATCTAACCCCTTGTGCATGTTTTTGGTTGTGGGAGGAAGCCGGCATTGGATTCAAATCCACGACCTTGTTGTTGCACCACTGTGTCACCTGGTTAGCACAACAAACCTATTGGTTTTTGAACAACTACTGTTCCTTGAAGTCATTCTAAACTAAAACAAATGGTGCAAATAGATTGAAAAGTGAACTATTAAGATCTATCGGTTAAACCAGTTAATTAGTCTGTCTCTCAAGGCAATGGTTAGTTTACCTTAAAAGCTATAAGAATATTAAAAAGACAATTAAATGACCCACCAAGTATCCTTTCTGTTTTTTGTGATTTTTTTTTTTGCCCTGTGCCACAATACTTTGGCTTGGATGTGCACTCATTTGATCAGCAGGGATGAGCAGCTTTTAGTGCAGATATAATTTGACTGAACTTCATTGTAAAAAATTCATTCATCTGAAGCAAATTCAGGCCTGTGAGTCTATGGCGCAAACAAAAGGTGAAAGCTGAAACTGAATTTGGATTTCAGTCATGCAGATAATTGGAAAGCCTGTCACATTTTAAAAAGTTATTACTGTAAAACAGTTTCTCTTCAGCTTCACTGTACTTCATGAAATTTGACTTGGGCATTGGAGGTTTGTCTGCATTTGTGTGTTTCAGTGAAATCTAATCTTGTAAATGGACCAGACTATAGGATGGACATTACAAGGCGTGTGCAGTGGACGATGCTGGTGAAATTGGATAAATAAAGGAGTGGGGAATACTCTTCACCATTCATGGTCGCTGCCGCAGTCATAGCAACAATCCCAGCTCCATTTCTAATAAAACACTTTAAGTTCCCAAGTTCATCTCCCCTCCAACCCATCCACAGCTTCCTTAACATATCATTTCTGCATGACATTGAATATTATAATTTTCCCTGTTGGATTCTGACAAAGGAAGGATTTCATTGCTATCTCCTTTCCGGCTCCCTCGTACTTTCCATTTTTGAATTTCAATCCAGTTCCGGGCCTTTTATCTCTGGACCTCGATGTTTCTAAGCCAACTTCCTCCTTCTCTTGGTTTCTGTCTCCTCAGCTATCTGACTTCAGTTCAACTATGAGCTTTTGGCATGACTCAAAACCTGTCCTTTTTTTCCTGAACTCTCTTTGATTTTCAGTCAGTTCTACATGTCTCTTGTTTCTCTCCATCTGCTGGCCATTTGTTGCAGATAAGCAATAGCAGGGTGTTCTCCAAGAAATACGGTGTTGACATCCTGTTTGCTGGTCTTATTCCACGTTGAAATGACACCGCAAAGAAAGTGTTGAAAGGTAATGGGATGTCTATGGGAACTGGAGATCAGCAGACGTCACTTTTGGAATGCAGATAAAGCGAATGACTTTATTGCGAAAAATATCCATCTTGAGCTGCTTAGTTTATTGTTGAGTTCACTAATCACATATTTTTTCAAATCACATGTGCCAGGACATGAGATAATGCCACGTGGTTGCAGTTTCTTGTTGTCAAAATACTAAATAAGGCAGAACAAGCAATAATCATAAGAAAATCCCTACTGGACAGCTAGAAGGATTTTTATTTCAGTGAATGGCGAGAGACTGTTAGGATCATAAGTTTGCTATTTTGTAAAAAAAAAAAGAAAACCTAAAGCATTTGTTCATCATGGGCCACCCATTTTAAAGCCAGTCCGAAAGAGACTACCACTCAAACCCAACGTGCAAGGTTAGTGTTAATTAAGGTTAATTTAGTGCCTTTTTCAACAGGGTCGAGGCACAAAGTGGGTCACAAAAGATTTTTTTATTGAGAAAATGTCTAAGATTAACGTGAATTTTTTTTACATCCTAATCGTGTTATGCTCAAGTGCACTATTAAGTAGATATTTCCATGTAATACATTACATTTCCAAGGGCAATGTTTTTATCCCTACATACTTAAAGTAATTTGTGTAAGTATGTAGTGACTTAAAATCACTTGTAACCGTTTGCAAAAGTAAACAAATGATCATTTAATGCCTGTTATCCAGTAGCACAGAAATAATCTAAAATTGCATGTTAACTGCAATATTTGAGTGTTCTTTGTTATAAGTAGCATAATAAGATATTGTTATGACAAAAATGTAGTTCTGCAGAACAAACAGGTCTTTTCTTTTGATACTTTGATACCTTGTGGTGAAAATGCTGACTTACTGTACTTCGCATTGGATCCAAGGCCTGGATGACTGAGAGTCTTCACAGAATATGCATTGGAGTATTTCTGTAGTATCTGTACATTTACTCGAGTACAGGAGCTGCCTGATTCAAATTGATGAAAAGTATGGTGTTTTGCGTCACTGATCTGTTTTGAAAAATGCAGAAGGCTTGGCAGTAGTTTTGTGCTTTTGTCCAAATGTTTGTGCCTTGAGATGCCCTCAGGGATAAATAAAGATACTTCAATGGAATGGAATTGAATATATTATCGTTTGTCTTCATAGGAATAGGTCCAGGAGTTATGTGAGCAGATGTAAATGCAAACCAAAGGGTTTTGGGTTTTTAACAAGTCAAGAAACTCATCCATCCTCGCTGTCATGAGCCCCCTGCTTCACATTGCTTTGTGGATTCCCATCAAGTTCACATGTCACTGCCAGTACCTTCTAAAAGCTGAACCGCATAATAAACAACACCGTGCCACGACACTTCATGATAAATGTTTGCTACTAAAGACTGTGTGGCTTTATCGCCCTATGTTAGAATGTCAGACTGTTTGAGTTTAGTGCTGAAGAACGAGTTCACCTGTAAATACTCTAATTGTTCGGATTCTGACACATTTACCACTTTGAGGTATTATTAGAACAGATGACAATTGTGCTCCACATTTCTACAAAAGCAGTATGCAACTTTATGTACTGTAGCTCCATGGTACTGTACCTTATTCAATGCAAGTGCTCCCCCTTGTGACCTATCCATGAATCACAGTATGTATATTTGATAAAGTAGGTGTGATTCACTCTGTGTAGCATTTTTGTTTTTAATAATAGCAACTGTATATGAATTAGAACATGAATCCTAGTGACTGTGGACTTCACCGAGAAGGTTAAACTGATGAAAACTCAAGTTGATAAAATACTCACCGTGGAGTTAAATCTTGAAATGTTACAAGCAAAAAAATCCAAATCAACACGGAGAAACATGTGACAGAGCATATCAACTGCATCAAAGTCTATCATTATGCTTTCTGTTTCCTCTACAGGCCGGAGAGAAGCATTACCACCCCACATGTGCCCGCTGTGCCCGCTGTGAGCAGATGTTTGCAGAGGGTGAAGAAATGTATCTGCAAGGTAACATCGGATTTGTTTCCCTATCCTTACTTATCCTCAGTCCTGTTCAAAGATCTTTTATTATAGGATGGATAGGATAATTACTGTCAGCATAGGAGTCGATCCTGAAACACTACTGTCTGTTATTCAGTCATAAGTAGCATCAGGACTATGTATTTGACACTGGATATATATATTATTTATTTACCTGGCTCCTTTTGCACTTATTTTAGTCTTTCCAAAATATCACATGAACAGCATCATGTATTAAAATGCACTGGACTGCTTGTTCCTAATGAATTGTGTTAGAGAATTGGTGAATTAATCTTCAGTCTACCGTGAGTCATAGCGACACAGCCATAGAGATGTTATGTAGTGTTGTTGCAGCACCTTTACTTTTATTGAGCCCCGGCTTTCCTCAAAAAGGGCACATTGATTTAGGACGAAATGCTTTTGGAGGCTATGAGTATTGAATGTACCTCACTGCAGCTCATGGACATCTGAGTCATGCATTCGTTTTAAAGCCATTGTCAAAAATAAAATTCACACTAATGCAGTGAATCATTCGTCTGTTATACTAAGCTGAAAATTATCTCTGTGTGTTCAGGATCATCTATCTGGCATCCTCCATGCAGACAAGCAGCCAAGCAGGAGGAGAAGAGCAAGGTGGGTGGGAAAGGTTATTCTGCGGTTTATGGTCATATTATGGTTTCAGAACAGGCAAAAGAAATGCAAAGTCTTTATACATCCATTCAGACTCAATTTTTAACAAAATGAAGCTGCAACTGCACTTTTTATTGATTCATTGTGTTACATCACAGATCTTACTAGTTGCCTACTGTAGTTTACTTCATCATCTATTTATCAGTCAGCATGTTAGACCATGTATTAATCAGTTACTACATTTTATTATCAGCAAAATTAAGTCTTACCATAAAATGTAAAGCCATTCATTAATAAATTAAGTAAAACCATCATGGTAAACCATATTGGGAAAGGATTACTGTGTAAGTTTGTGTAATTTAACATGGCAAATAAAACTTTCTGCTTATTAAACTATGTTGATGGTGATAATAATCTCAGGGAAGCCAAAGAAGGTTCAATAACCAATTGGGGGGCCGAGAAGGCTGAGCAACAAACTCACTATCGGCTCACTATTAGACAACTGGCCTTCTTTTCAATGTAATTTTTACAACTTCTTAATTATTTATAAAGAGCGTATAACCTATCTAATAATGTAAATTTGAACCACACATGCAAGGACAATCTTATTGTTAGCTAGTACTAAAATTCTTTGGCTGTCTTGAACATTCTTGATGGTTTTAATAAATGAAATCAGAAAAAAAAAAAAATTCTAAGCTCAGAACAATGAGGAGTCCTTCTTGACTTCTCTCATTATATGCATTGTTTTGTCAACTTTTGAGCTAAAACGTATTGATGAGTGTGGATATAGCAGCCACTTCTTAGTCTAAAATCATCCCAGTGTTCATTGAAGTACCAAAGTTTTAGAATTTCAAAGTATTTTTGATGAAATTTTGCCAATTTAACCCAGGTGATTTTAGAATTTCAAAAATCATTCCACATAAATCAGAAGCATTTAATGCAATACACTGTGTCTCTTTGCCATTTATCAACATTTGGGGGATTTGCATCATGATTTTCACTGATACGACATCACACAGGCATCTTTAACAGGTAGAACACTGATCTCAGAGTCATCAGATTATCTAAAACATCACCTAGAACTGTAGCTCACGAAGGTGCGACTGGACAATCACACTGGAGAAGACAGTTTGTAACTAGGTTTTCCTTTGCATCAGCAGTCATTCAGCCACACATCCGGTATATGCCCTTCATTCCTTTCCCATCCTCATTCTTCACCTTAACCCCTCTCCTTCCCAGAAGCAGGTCCGGATACAGCTCAATGACATCCCTGAGCAAGAGGTTGGTAGTCTTACAACGCTGCACCCAAACCCCACTCAGCCTCCCTCACAACTACTGTATCCTCTGCATGGGTTGATCATAACATTTGACACCTGTGTATCTGCTTCATGTTGTGCAGCAGCACCCACACACACTGGACACCTGCTATAGAGACATACAGAACATAGACAGCTATAGTAGTGGGATTTTGATGTGGATATCAGAGCTGACAGATTAACTGATCAGTGATTCATGATACTGTACCATGACTAGTAGTCTGTGCATGTGCAGCATCTGTAGCATAGATCTCTCTATGTGTAGACGACCACGCGCACACAACTTGAACAGTCAGAGTGGACATATTTAATTTTGTTTTAAATAAATACTGCAACTTGATGAATACCCACCTATAACAGTGCCATTTATCAATCCTATTTACCAGTGTTGAAAGGTTTTTCCACTCTTTCCCTTTTCAACTTGTGTGTTAAAACAATAACTGACTGGCATTGACTGCACACACTGAGCACAGCTTCACTAATAGAGCAAATTGACATTGTGTGTGTGATTCTTACATGTTTGCATTTTTTTATTGCTCGTGGCTACCATTGTGACATTGTAGCAGAAAAAAATGTGAAATATTTCCTTTCACATTTGCCACAGGATGTTATTAAATTGTAATATTGGTAAATTGTGTCCAATTTCAGTTTCTTGACAAGATTTTTTGAATGTACGACATAAAGGAACTTTGGGAAAATATGCTGATTTGCTTTGCCTTTAAGTGAATCAGTAGGATCGATTTTTGTAGTTCTGTAATCCTAGTTGTTTTCTTTAGTTTGTAGTATCTTGTTGTGAATTTAAAGATTCACAAATGTGGCGGAACGCCGGCGCTGTTCCGCCGCAGCGACCCCTTCCAATGAAGGCCTTCGTTGACACCGCAGGCATCTGTCAGACACCCGCACGTCCATCAGAAAACCCACAAACACACAGCACTTCAGAGGCACACCGCCAGCGATCGAACACCCGTGGAAGTCCGGCAAAGCTGAACGCACTCGGTACTGCACAGCACAGGAGACACAACGCGGAGGAGATGACTGACAATGGCCTTAGCCAATCAGGATGCAGAACACAATGCGCGGGTTCTCCTTTAGTCAATCAGGACACAGAACACAATGGGTTCTCCTTTAGCCAATCAGGACACAGAATACAAGGAGCGGTCATATGCTGTATAAAAAGTACATGAAAATTGCAATGAAAAAAAGCCGTGAAACAGCGAGGCCGCGGAGGGTGAACTGTGATATAGCGAGGGACCACTGTACTCCTTTTATGCCCGGTCATGTTACTGACCTGTTGACAATTAACCTAATTCATTGTCAAATGCTCCTCCAGTTGTTTTTGATTCATACCAATTACTTTTCCAGCCTGTTAGCGCCCCTGTTCCAATTTTTTTTGGGATGTGTATCTGGCATCACATTCAAAATGAGCTAATATTTTCTAAGAAAGGGTAAAATGCCTTAGTTTCAACATCTAACATGTTGTTTATGTTATTTTGGGAATAATATATAGGCTTATGAGATTTGCAAGTCAATACATTCTGTTTTTATCTACCTTTCACAGAACATCCCAACTTTTTTGGAATTGGGTTTGTATCTGAAAAGTATTTCTGAGCAAGATCTCTGACTATAGAGTAATTTCTCTGTAGGTCATGTCTTTACGTGTGAAGCACTTAGAATATGGGAATGCAAACAGAACCAGGCAGTTGGCAGCTTTAGCTCACAGTCTGACTTGTCAAAAGCCTCTGGTGGTGTTGGCATGTGAGTGATCTGTAGATGAAACCCACTCCCCCTACAGCATATCTCGCCTTTTTGTTACTCTAACCACATCCTAACTCTAGCTCTTGACAAAACACTTATACATCAGAGTAGCACACTCTCAGGGATAAAGTTAAAATTGTGAACATCAGAAATAATTATTTAAAGTTAACATAGTTGTAAAATAAAGGCAAAAATTGTACTTATTTTGGCGCTACAGCTTGACACATAGTATCACTCACAGGAAGATGTGAACGTCATCCATCATGTGTAAAGTTTAAATATTTGCGACAATAGTTCAAGTGAATCGCTTTTTGTTAAACTGGGTCTGAGAGTAGGACCAAATAAGCAAAGGTGTGAATTCTTTTTGGCCTTTTGGATGTTGTGATGTATGTGTTTTCTTGTATTAACCACACAAAGTAATAACAGGATAGAAAATGACTTAAAATGTAGTTAAAAACAAGGCAGATTTAAATAATAGCATGAGCTTGAACAAAAAAGTAAATCATTCCACAATTCACAACCAATAATTTTGTGTGTGTGTGTTGTGTGTGTCTCAGGTAACTCGGACTTCATCTGAGAGCATCACTTCAGTCCCAGCATCGAGCGCCTCAGGCTCTCCAAGCAGAGTCATCTACGTAAGACTGCACTACATTCATTTACCATGAGAGGGCAGCAGCAGCGCATACTTACATTGTCTCCAAAGCTTCAGAGTATTGCTGTTATTTGGAAATGATGAATCTTAGCTCCAGAAATAGTAGTAGATACAGTGATTTATAGTCACATTTATTCTCTATAGCTTTAATGGCCTAGCAAGTCACAGTTACAAAGTTACATATTTTACTAAATTTCATTAACAAAATCACAGGCTCTGTTACAGCTGGGTTATTAAAAGTTATTCTCTCATCTCTCCTGGCACATTATATTTATCACCAGACATGGGTACATGTACTTGAATTGTTTTTCCCATAAAATGTACTTCTGAGGGTAGTTGTTTTGCACAATAGTTACAGTTGTGCTTGAAAAAACTACTTTTACTCAATTACAGTTGTCCACAGCTTAATGAGTCGAAGTAAAAAGGTTGAAATAAAATAATGAAGTAAATTAACAAAATGAATATACAACCCGATGAGCAAATATTTACAAACATATTGACAAAAATTAACAAAATTATGAGCAAAAACAAACAAACAAACAAAACAAAAATAGTCAAATAAATGATACAACTAACAAAATAAGCACAAGTGCAGGAAAGAATCACGTGAATTACCAAAAAGAAACAATATGATCAAGACATTGAACAAAAAGAAATCAACAGAATGAGCAGCAAAATGAACAAACAAATCAAGTAAGTTAAAAATCAAAGAACAAAAACTGAACAGAAAACAAAATAAGCAACAAAATGAGCAAAAGTGAAGAAATTAAATAACAACAGTGTTTAAAAAAATAGCCGTCATAATTGAACAATCAACCAAACAAGCAACACAAAGGCCATCAATGATCAAAAGAATCTAGGAAATAAACAGGAATTACAAATGAATGCAGTATTATGCTGTAGTAAATTCCACATTATGAAGTTACTTGTTACTTATTAACTTATTTTTAATTCCGCTTGAGTCATTAGGATTATAAGGTGGCAATACTTTTACTTGAGTGCTGAGTCTGTTTACTCTACACACCCCTGTCGAAGGAAGGGTCCCTGCTTGAAACTGAACTCTCTTTTAAAAAGCTTCTCAATTGTCTGGAAAACCATGACTGAAGCATGTTAGAGTCCAATTTCAGAATCATTTTCTATACATGATACGATCCAAACCAGTCTGAACATGTGTTTTTAAATTATTATTCACCAGATAGTAACTTGTCTTCCTCAAGAGTGGCATTAAACCTGTAGGCCAATGGTAATATTCCTGATGTGCTCACAGATTTGTGTGACATTCATTTATGCCATGTATTAGCAGTCCATTACAAGAAACACTACGTCACCTAATCTCCCATATTGTACGATTCCCAGATGACTCATTGCATTATTTTCTCTTCTCTCAGGCTAAACTAGGAGAGGAGATGCTGGACTACAAGGACCTGGCAGCTCTTCCAAAGACTAAGGCCATCTACAACATAGACAGGCCTGACATGCTTTCCTACTCTCCCTATGTCAGCTACCCATCTGAGGAGAGGCACTATGGAGAGGTAGATGAGCCACATTCTGCTCTCTTTTTCTTTTACCCGTAATTGAAAACAAGTATGCAATGATTTCTCTTCCGACCAGTGACCCGTAATAAACATTTTGAAGACTAGCTGAGCAGAGGTCACGTTATACCAAGGCCTATTTATATGTAACTTCTTTTTATTGGCCTACTTGCCCGTGACAGTTCTATTTTCATTTTTTCACCTTTTTGTCCCGTCACAGTCATTCATCAGTGCTTCACTTTCTGACTTTTCTCAAAAATCCATTCATTTGCAGTCAAATCACAGTCGCTTAGCCCTGAGCATGTCATGTGACCTTTGATGCCACTTCATTCGCATCATCAATCCCTCATCAGTGCCCTCACATTATTCACTGACTATGATTCATCACAGCTCGAGGTTGGATGCTTAACTCATATAACTTCCCATATGAGTTTGTCCTAATCATCGGCTTTCTCCCCCTTTTCATTTGCAGTCCCCCCAGCTGCTTTCTCCTACGCCTACTGAGGTAATGCACGGTGATGTCTCACTGCAGATGTCACATATCCTATTTCAGTGTCACATGCCTTACTGTCTGTGTGCATGTTTGTGTATGCAGCAACCAAGTCCTACTAATGGGAAATAGTGAGGACTTTTTATGTTGTCAGTGTGCAGTGTTGTTGCAGCTTAGGCCTTATGGATGTAGTTGTGGCCACACATTCACTTAGTTCACCCCACCATCAGCAGGGGTGGTTCTGTGCATTTATTGTGGTGTAAACAGTACTTACTTGTGATGCCAGATCGTGTGAGTTATCCAAAAACATGCTTGGATGTTATTCTAACAACAAGAAGGTGAATAATAACGCTGCATGACAGACAACTGGTATGTTGACTGGATTGCAGCGTTTTTATATTTTATTTCAGTGTGTTGTTGACATTGTCAGGCTGTTTTCTTTTTGCTAAAGAAACTTAACTCTACGTAGAATCTCAGTTTGGAGTGTGTGGTCAAGAGCAAGATTTGTCATTTGCAGATTTATAATATGCAGTGAGTGATGCAGATTGAAATTTTACAAGAAACATCTCCCAGAAGATACATTTTGAAATGAATACTATCGTTAGTATTTAATATTGGATTGTTCAGTGTAGTAGGAAACACACCAGACACATTATTTTCCGTATTTTCTGGATTAAAAGTCGTGGTTTTTTGCATAGTCTGGCAAGGGGAGCGACAAATACATTGGAGCGACTTATACTTTGAATAAATTCGACTACAGGGTGCTTGTCACACTGACAGCCGGTAGAGGAGACGAGCCGCAGGGCGCCCGAGCCCCGACCTGTTCTGCAGAGCGACTAATACAAGTTTTTTTCTTCTTCATTATGCATTTTTTGGCTCGTGCGACTAACATACCATAGCGACTCTTAATCAGGAAAATATGGTACTTTGATCATGTAACCAGAGGAAAAAATGGCCAACACTACAAAAATAAGACCAAACCTGTAGTGAATGTGAAATATTTTTGATGTTTAATAATACAGGAAATTAGTGCATTTTTTCAGTCCATTTAAACACCACCCAGTGTAATCAGTAGAGTCTAAAATTCACACATTCTTGTACAGAATCCAAAGTTAAGTAATAATGATTTGGGACTTATCTACTTAACTGCATTTCTTTCTTTACTTTAATAATAATAACAATAATGGATTTATATAGCGCTTTCAAGTCTCCTTCCCAAAGTGCTGGCACTGAATCCGTTACTTACCGTAAAATTCACACTATAGGCCGCGGCTTTTTTCACACATTGCCGACCCTGCGGCTTATACAGTGATGCGG
>JAQQAE010008042.1:0-15457 GCA_029823295.1 Pseudamia nigra | reverse complement strand
AATTTATTTATCTTGGTGTCAATTTTTTACATCACAAAAACCTGGCATTTGAACAGCGGTGTGTAGACTTTTGAGATTCACTATATAATTTTCCTCTGTTGTGCAGTAACAAATAAGACCAGAGACTTGAATCTCCACTAAAGCTGAGATCATGGGGAGTGAATGAGCAGTTATGGCATATCTATTTTAATGTTGATTCAGTCAAATATGACACCTTTTTGTGCAGATTCAGATTTTTCAGAAGAGTTCACTATAGGCCTTGGTGCTTGTGTGCTGAGTCTCATTCTAGGAGATAATTTTCACTGTCATACTGTTTCACTTAATCTTCAACCATTACAATCTTAAGCAACATCCACAAATAATCAAAACCATTGTTCTATAATGATAGACTAATGTGAAGCCTGTTATAAATAACGTTTAAACCAATCAAAATGTAACTACCTCCTATATTGCACAAAATGTTCTTAACCATATGAAAGGTCTACATTTTCAGTCCAAAATGTGTCATTAAAATAAAAAATAAGCTAAACAATTACATTGCACTTACCCCAATTAAACCTTTTATCACATTCAAAATATGATTTCAAAATGTGTGGTAAATTTCAACAAGAACTGTTTCATCACTATATTCTTTTTCTTGTATACAAATTACTGATTTATCTGATTATGCAGCCAAATGACTCACAAGGCATGAAACTTCACATTTACTTGCTGTTTCCAACACAAAAAAGTCAGATACTTGTCAGCTACAACAACAAGGCCAAAAGTGCCTGTTTTAGCACTGTCAGGGTCGTAAATGTCCCGCTGTAAAGTTGTAGCTGCCACTGGCTCTACAATGACAGAAGACAAAGCAAAAAATGACCATAATCAATTCTGGGGCATGACAGTGATACCAAATTTTAATTCACGCTTGATACGTTGAAATGGATCAGATCTCGCTCATTTGTTTCTGATTTGTCTTTGTTGTGCGCAGTGAAAGTGCACTATCCAGTCCACAAGTGACCTACAGCTGCTTTAAATGATACGGTCTGCTAATGGCTGAGAGAAGACACCCTGGGAGCAACCATGAAATATGTGCAAGGACCCATGACCACTAAGATAATAGTCTCAGGCCTGACCATGGATTTTCTCTGTCCACTCTCTCCTCCATTCCACTCTCACCGAGGTTTGTAGTGGCTCATGCCTGGGACAGATGGTGCACTGAGGCCCCTGTCTCTCCTGGATAAGTGGCAGAGCAGAGGCAAGCACAATGCATCATGATGGTGTAAAACAAATTTTGGCATCCTACCAGTTTAATGTTTTTTATCATTTGAACTGCAAAAATGGGTAATAATTAAGCTCTAATAATCATGCACTGTGCATGTTTAATCAGCTGTGTACTGGAATTGTGTATTCACAGTACACTACAGCCTTTTTATTTATACTACAAACAACAAATCCCCTTTTTGACATGCAGGTTTCTAATGCAGGCGCTAAATACCAGCTGCAATAGGCAAGGCTTGGCTGTTTCCTAGTGGGGAGTTATGTGTGTGTGTTGGAGCTTTTTGTGGTTACATGTAGAACCACATCCAGGACAGGAGAGAAAAGAAGATAGGGGCAGCTCTAATTAAAGCCAAAGGAAAAGTGTCATCTGCTGTGAACTCACAACTAGGGGCCACTGCAAATCAATGGACAGCCAGCACTGTCATCATCATCAACAGCTCCCGATCAGGGCAATTGGAGGGGAACAAAAAGGAATGAGAAAGACTCTACCAGGAAGCTTCTACCACCTGTGCAGAGCCAGAGAAAGTGGGGGAGAGGAAGACAAACACAGAAAGAGACAGAGTAAGAATGTAATGTGATGGTTCAAACTATCGAGAAATGCTGGAGATTTATCGTTTCTTGGTTTAGGGCGGGCAATTTTGTCATCATCACCGAGGACATCTATTTTGATAAACAAAGGTGCAATTGTACAGACACTGGCTGCAAACAGAATGATCTAATGACCCTTTAAAAGATATAGATTTTTTGGGGCTTGTGCTACAAGATCAAACTGCTGCATACGGTGAGTGCCAATGGTAAATGTTCCTGGCGATATAAAAAGTGTTCCCCGAGAGCAGATTTTTAGACTATTGAACCCTGTTAGTGGTATCAGTGCTCTCCTGTTTGTGTGAAATGTGCCCCTTGACCAGCAAGCCAGGGGAATGCTGGATCAGATTCTTACGCAAACAAATGCACATAAACGACATGTTCTCATGGCATTAGCATTCCAAATGTTTCTCAAGACGAATGTGAATGTGTCTATTTTTGTCTTGAAACCCTCTCTCTCTGATAACTCCCCTTGAATAAATGAATTCTGACAAGGGGAATCTGCATACAAAAACACAGCGGGTTTAGAGGCAGCGGCTGGTCGACGGGTGAGGGCCTCTGAAGCGCTCTCTGAATCTCTTCATTCACCACTTACTCCTCATAAACTGGTTCTTTAAACGATTACTTCTGTTTATCCTGGAGTTTAGTGAGGCAGTACAGTGATGCATTCAGTCCTCTGTGCCTCTGACCGGCATTTGCACATCCTCTTCAAACACCTGTGCATCTTATACTGAATCTCTGAAGTTTTGACAATGCTATGAAACAAGCGGCAGGTTTTGTTTGAACACTGGGGGCACATTTTTAGTCAGGCAAATGTGGATCAATCAAGGTGTGCAAAATGAACAAAATAAGCAACTAAATGAGCAAAAATTAGTCAAATACACAAAAAATAGCAAAAGTAGGATCATAAAGGTATTATCAACTGAAATTTTCAAGTGTAAATAATTCCACATATAACATTTTTTATGTGTTTTACTCTTTGAAGGCAAATAAAAAAGACTATGAAGATTGGACTTTGTTCATTTTGATATAATGTGTGAAAGCATATCAAAATAAACAAAATAAGCACTAAATAAACCAAATTCATTAAAAAATAAACAAAAACAAATATAAAATAAGCAATGAAGTGAACAAAAAAAACCCAAAGCAACACTAAACAAAAATATTTTTAAAGATTTTTGAAAGTTCTATATTATCTACATTAACAAATTACTGTGTTTACTAACACTCATACCACTGTTTCTCCCAAAAATCTAGAACTATGACTTAATGATTGCAAGTGAAAAATTAGCCCGATAATTGTTTTTTGTGGTCAAGCCATGAAAACAAAATGAGCGTGCTTTGAGATTGATCTACTGATCTTTCTACTGGCAATCACAGTTTAGTGGCACCTGAGGTCCTATGCATATTGCTAATTGGCTGACACCCTCTCCTTCTATTAGCAAGATATTTTTTTATGAATAGTGTTTCTTTGCTCCTGCTTTGAGAGAGAGAGAGACATGAATTCCGAAGAAACCGGTGGTTTCTGACGTTGATAGTCTTCATAATCTTCTCTGCAGCAGACGTAGCTCTTGGTCTTCTTTTGGGACTGTCCTTGTGAAAGCCAATTTCATCATAGTGTTTGAAGGTTTTGGGACTGGTTCTTGAGATTTTTCAGACTGACCTTCATTTCTTGAAGTATTGATGGACTGTCTTTTCTCTTTACTTAACTGAGTGATTCTTGCCATATTATGGATTTGTACAGTAGTTGCAGAAGCACCAACAGGACTATACACTCTGTACCCATCCTTCCTTTGCACAAGACAACTGATGGTCTGAAGCACATTCTCAGTGACTACCTTGTAAATCTGTTGAATGTCATGAGTTAGCAAAGCTGTCATCAAAGCTGAATGTGACTTGGAACATTCTAAGATATGAAACATGCTATGGATTTTTAAAAACTTTTTGCTTATTACATAATTCCATACAGGTTCTCTCAGAGTTTGGATGTCTTCAGTATTAATGGACGATGTTGAAAATAATAAAAACAATGAAAAATTGCTGAAGGAGAAGGTACATCCAAGGTTTTGACAGATAGTGTACACCTTATATTTATAATAGGTAATTTTATAGATCAACTAAAGTGCATATATGAATGTAGTTTAAACACTATGGATTCTCTTTTTGTGCAATTTACCCTCCTAGCTCTTCTACTAGGATGACTGCTTGGCTATTGGTAATTTAGGTCTTTATAATGTTTATGGCACATGTAAAATGTATACAGAGATGTATTCCACTGAATATGCAGACAAACCCACTGGCATACTTTGTTTCATTCTGCACAAACCTTACACATAGGATGGTTCTGGTTTTTGGCACTGCACTCATCATCCCATGTGGGGCTGGTGGGCATATAGAGCAGACTTGCAACGCAGTACCATCTCCATATGTTCACTACGATAATCTTTTATCCTCCATCCTTGACTCCCTTCCTCGCCTGTGGCAACAATTTTATTTCTGCATCAATTAACACAGTGATTAATACAAGAAGCAAATGGTTTAGAGGTAATGGCACACAATTAACATCTTTCCCCATCATAAAAGGTATGTGAAACAGTCACACTGCCACATTCTCTACCTGAAATAGAGAGTGATTTGTCCCTTATTTCATGTGCTCTTGGATGGAAGTGCAGTAGGCCTGGCTTTGTATTTCACCATCACCACATTAATCTGATTATAAATAGCAGAAAATTAGTCTTGCAAATCAGAACTGTGTGTGACACCCATACTTCCAACCCACCCCTAAACGCACACACTGCTTGTTAAATAGGAGCGTAAATGAGAGTGCTTTGCTTTTCAATGCAGTACCACCATGGAAGTGCCAACACACACTTGAAATGCCAACAACTCCATTGTAAAGGCACCATTCATTTGCTTTGTATTCAAACTTGTTACTGACTTACTTTTCCCACCTACCCCCTCCTCTTTTCTTTTTTTCTGTTTTCTAATTACAAACCAATTGGCACTGGCAGGGTGTGCATGGGTAAATAGAGCTGTAGGGATCTGTCATGTGTGTAGTAGTGGAGAGAGGTCCTCACAGCGCTGAGGGATAAGATGATTTGTTGTGATTGACAGCTACCTTGAGACTGGCCTGATGGAGTTGTCAAAGCTGTATGGTAACAGCCTGTTTCTTTACCACTGCAGATGTACTCTGCTCCGCTGTACTGCACACACACACAGCATTTTCAGGCATTAGGCACATGATGGGAACTCAAATATTTATAAAGACAATGGTTTTGAGATGCAACATGAGAAGAGAATGTCAAATTTCAAATCACATTTTGCTTTCAGGGTTATCCTAGTATAAATAAGCATTTTGTACTGACAGTTTCACACTGCCACCTCTTCCATATCACAGCCTTGTTTTTTCTGCAAAGCCAAGACAGCGCTGTATTTGAGGGTGCTGTCTTGGGCTAACATCGGGTGTGTGAATACAATGGCAATCCTACATCTGGGAACTCAGTGGGAAAACTATCCCATTTCTCACTTGTGCTGTTAGAAGAAGGTGTTCATTTTTACAAGGTGGATAGTGTTACTATGAAATGAAGTTGTGCAAAATTCCTTGTGAAAATCTAGTTATAAGCATCAGCTATGATTTCGACTGGTACCATCACATGAGTCCACTGAGAGTGAGCAGAGCAACTTTGTTTATGGTGGGCTGAAGCTTTTCCCATGGCTATTGTGTAATAGGAGAGGCAGGAAATAATATAATAAAAAAATCGGGTGAAAAAGCAAGTATTGAATTAAATGGAAGGCAGATTTCTTTTCTGATTCATGTTAAAAGCATAAGCACAAGACATTTAAAAGCAAGTTTAATGGTTATAATTGCTATAATGTTTTGAAATGGCATGAGAATCTGTGATATACAGGGTACCTTCAGTACCAGTTTTAAGGAAGTGGAACAAAAATGTGTTACATCTCGGAAACTGTTGTTCTGTAATAGTGGCTTAGCTTTAATGGGGTGTAGAATGACCAGCCTCAGTCACCGGATTTCTCCTCTGGCCCCACGTTTTTTTTTCTTTTCTCCCTGACTTTCCCTTGCATCTTGTTCTCTTTACAGTTATTCATCTCAGGAACAAAAGCTAAGTGTTTAGCTGTGAGTCAGATCAAGGGCCTGCTTCTTCCTCCCAGGAAAAGGTGGAATAACAAACATGGCCGACGTTGAAATCAGCCTTACCTTCTGTTGGCTCCAGACTCCCACATCTGTGCCGCGCCTCTCTCTGTCTCCCACACAGCTGCTGCCGAGGCTGGAGAGGCTTCAGCCCAGTGCCTCCCAGCTCCCATCACCAAGGATTCCCCTGGGAAGCATTTGACTGGCACCCAGACTGCCAACCAGATGATGGATCCTACCAGGAGAATCAGAGTTGACAGGGGGAGGTGAGGCTGCAGGAGAAGCCACCACTGAACCTGAGGACGAGGGGCAGATGCGGTCAACTGCCTCTGCTCTCTACGTGCAAGTGTGTGTGCAAGACATGTTAGTGTGTGTAACAACATGTTCAAATGCCCATGCCTGTGGGTAGGTATTTTGGCACATTCAAGAGTGTTATTTATTTATTTTTTTCATTGCAGTCACATTCCCCATCTGGACACAAATGATTTCATTAGCTGTAAGATGTTACATTTTATTGTGAGAGCTGACAAAATTTCTGCAGTGTTTGACTCTCAGAGTTTGTCATGCCTGACACTGAACTTCTAAAATTTTTGAAAAATGCCAAATCACACATGTTAGGATTAGCCACTGAAAGCAATAATGTGGTATGAACAGATTTTTGGATCCGTAATTTTCTTGCATGTTACTGTTAACTAGTCTCTTCGGGTACCACAGGTGAAATGAACACATCTAAAAATTGTAATTTGCAGTGCCAAAAAAAAAAAGAACTAAACCATTTTTAAACCCTTTTACTTGGCTCAGCATATTGTTTTGTCATGTCTGGCATGACCAGCTTGATCTTGTGATACCAGCTGGATGAAAGCTTCATTCTTGCCCTGCGGCATCCTGCTGTGCCATTGCCTCAACCAGACACTGTGATGGTAAGTGACTGCTGTAATTGTTCTGCTCCCAGCTCTTACACTTCAGCCATCCAACTGGCTCCTTCCTTCTGGTCGTGCCACATTGCCCTCATGAGTTGTCTTGCCAGGGACCCACACCTCCCAACACAGACGTGTAATACAATTGTACAGTTTGATGTTAACTGGAATATTATCTTCACATGAATTCCTATGATTAAGCACATATTGAATTTCTTTCATCCTAAGAAATCTTACATCACTAATGTACTTCAGTCTGCAGGTATATACCTGGATTGTGCTCATATGGTTAAAAATGTTTCTGCTTAATAGGCTGAATCACATAACCTTTTTTTCCCTTCTTTTGGCAGATTTTTTTTTATGAGCTATTACAACACAGCAGCATTAAATAGATTTTTAAAAGGTGGTCAACATGGTAAAGCTGAAAAAAAGATTGTGTCTTGATGAGGGTTGACTCTAAGAAATCAGCAAATGAAAGCTGCTGGAGGCTAAATAATGGAAGTTTCATAAACTACGTTGCATGAAAAATGTTGCTTCTGATTTTAAAATGCGTATTTTACATGGGAAATAACTGATTATTGTATTTATACAAAAACTGCTCATAATTAGAAAAAAAAAAAAAATCAAAACTGATAAAATTGAAAAGAAATTTAAAAATGTGTGTATTTATGTCACTTCCTGAATGGTTACATAGCAGTCTGCATGTTTCTGTTGGCGTCATCTCCCTGTGTGATTGTGCATGCACTGAAATGATCTTGTTGCCTCGTGTAGCCTCACTAATATGCCAGCACTTAACACATGCACAAACACACACACACACAGAAGAAAACAAACAGCGGAGAAGGGAGGAAAAAGACGAGGGGAGGGTTGCTCACTGTACTGTACATCAAATATTAAATTGTTTACCATGCTAAATAGACTCATCTTAGTCCAGTCTGTTTGAAGTGACAGTCATTGCTGTGAGTAGTGGATTAAGTGGATCATCACTTATATAGCGGGGACCTTCTACTGCAACTAAGAGACTTATTTACCATTTACTCGGTTATGTCGTTTCCTCACACAGTGCAGCTGGAGAGTTCGCAGCATTGGTCAAAACTGACGCCATGTGTCTTCGCTGTTAGTGCTTACTGTCCATTTGCTTATGCAACAAATGAGGAAATGAGGGAAATGAGTGGAGAAAGGATGAAATAAAATCAGAGAGGAAAAGTAAAAATAGGAAAACAGTACTTTAGAACTGAGACTCATGCTGTGCTATGCTGCTACCACACCATCCATTCATCATCCATTCATCTCCCTTTACCCATGGGGTATGAATGTACACATAGACACGTACAGAAGCATGTACGCTCAAACCAACTTCAGAGATTCATGTGTCTGGCTTTTATCTAGCCTAACCACCAGTAGTCAAGTCAGGAACCTGGTGAATAATTCAGTGTATTTACCTGCTCCTTTCTTCAAGACCCATAATGTTTGTATTGCAGTAAAAGTAAATGAAAAAAAATAAAGTAGTAGGTGAAGATGTGAATGCATAAATAACTGAAGGAGCAGCAAGGCAGGCTGATGTCTCAGCCAGAGGTATGTTGCCATCTTCTGGTTTTGGAGTCAAACTTCAGGGGAAGGTACAATTTTGCCCTGAGATATTGGTGCAATGCCTGGAGCTTATTCTTCATTTGAAATGCAAAACATCTTGTCACTGGCATCAACATGCCCAAATAAAGCTTAAAAATGGAGATTTATTTATCATGGGTCTTGTTTTGTTCCACATCTTAGAAATGCACATTATATCAAGATTCCAGTGATAAATGTTGTTGATATATGAAACTGCATGCTTTTAAGCCTGAAATTGTGCTAATCTTATTATGCTTGTATATGTGTTTTTGATAGCTGACCCAATGCTACTTTGAGATGTTGTCACAAGTTGCCAGAATTTAGATGCCTTTCTTGTTCATCTCATTTGCATGTATGATTATCCACATATGCCCTCCTGTTCCACGACTGCTCTGAATATGATTTGTGCTGTGGCAGGGTGTTAATTGGCTTGGCCCTGCAGTGTGTATGTGCATCAGTGTGTGTCTGCGTGCGTCTGTACCTTCCACACAAATGTTTGCGTATGTATATGTCAGCATGTTGACAGCGTGAGCAGTGTTCGAGTCTCTCTCCGTGGCCCGGCACATGTGGTTCTCCTCCAGTAAGAGTGGCTCTATCCTCTGTTCCTAACATGTGCTCTGTGCCTCCCCAGCCCTGTCCGGCCCTGCTTGACTCTGTGAAGCTCTGTCCACCACACACAAGGCATCGCCAAGGGTTCAGCTCTCACACTCAGCTAAGAAGAGTATATTAGTTCCTATAGACTTACAACCAGAGATGGGACATTTTTCACATTTCATTTCACTTCAGCTTTGCCAAAATGGAAAAATAAATAAATAAATAAATAAATATAAAGGGGGAAATGAGCTGTATTGATACTTTGCTTTATATGTATTTGTGAATACATAACACCAATCTTTTTGTTTTATCAAATTCACATACATTTTCCTCTTACAAGAAACAAATGTGAGATGAATATTCTAGTAACATAAAAATTCTAGACTTTTTTATAAGCCCTGAAATGTTCCTGCAATGCCAGTTTTACATGTATGTCCAGCCTCTATTGTGTTGTTAATATCTAAATTGACTTTTAAATGGTTTATTGACATATTTTGTAAAAATAAAGTCTAAATTTTTGATATTTTTTACCTTCTTTCATGGATTTAATGTTTGTATGTCTTGTCTGCTTCATGTGCTGCTGTGTTGTGTGTCAGCTCAATGCCTGTGTTTTACATCTCAGTTTTACTTTCCAAGTGATCGGCATTTATGCGACTGTACTTTGTGTGTAGTTCTTCTGTCCATTGTGTGGAGTTTTTTTGGTGGGGTCGGCGGGTGCTGACTAAGCGGGATGCCACACTGAGTGGGCACATGCCCCAGAAAGTGCCAAAAGAGGACTGGTATCATCGCCAGAAACACACAGACACACACACATACTTCTTTTGCCCCTTTTTTCTGGCTGTGTATCATTTCCCTTTGCTCCTTTTTGCCTAAGGCAAGACAGCTGTGTCCATCAGGCTATGAGGCCCATGACATGGGTCACATGCTAAGAACCCACAAAGATCATGGCAGCAGCGCAGCTCTTCTGGTTGTATGTGCACGGTGAAGATGGGCAGAGGGTCCCTGATGACCCTCATACAAACAGTGAACAATCCATTTCTCAGGGATTTGAAAGGAGAAAAAACAACACTCTTTCATTCTGTTACTGTTATACAGTACATTTACATGTCATTGTTTTTTTTACGTACCTATGTAATTATATATAAAATATGTAACTTTAAAGTGTTATATTCATGCAAATGTGGACACAAATTACACAAATTAAATACGTAATTTGTGTCCAGGAGCCTTTTACTGGGATTGACAGTGTATTATAGATCATTCAGATGAAAAACATTTTGCGGGCAGAGGCAAAAGCTTACATTTAGAATTAGAGCAATAATAAAATTAAAGCAAGCATATTTTTCTTTCATTTTGTGTGTTTAAATGCTTATGCAATAATGAGTGAACTATCATAGTGGCCTCTGAATGAGCTCCATTGTGGTTTCATGGCTGGTTGGGCAATGTTTTAACTGCCCACTCTTTAAAAATGTAATATCAGCCGCATAGAATCTTCATTTCATGCTGAAAATATGGAAAATGCAAAAAGGAAAAATGCTAAAAGAAGCTGGATGGTTTTTCAAGACAGCAACATTAAAAAAAACAAAAAGAAAATCACTGGTATTCAAAGCTGAAAGCGGCTCTTGGTGGATAATGTAATTATTTTGATAAGTTAATTCTCATATAAATGAGGGTTTTAAATAAATGTATAATTTATGAAAATGACAAACATCAGCATATTGTAGCTACTGATTTAAAATATTATTTATCTACAATATATTACCAAAAAAAAACCCAGCTTATCAGAAGTGAATTATTGCTCCTTTGCTGAACAACCTGAAAACATTTCATAAGAATCAAGGTGCTGCTTTGTTGCTTGAACCTAATTTTGTGATGATTTCTGTTGATTGCATGCTCAAATCAGAAACACACTATTTCAGATAATTTGCATTGCCTACTTTCTCAGCCATCCCAGGTGAAATTACCACACTCAACAAGAAGAGCGGCTATTCCCATTATTACTTTATATTCAGATTTTTTAAAAATATATTTTTCATCATTGAAATTATTGATTTCCTTTGAATGTCCCTTTTTGAATGTCATTGTTTTCTTTCTTTTTTCCCTCTTGATTTTTTTTTTGCTTTTTTCCCCCTTCATCACAGATACATTTCCTCCTAAAATTACAGTAATTCTGCTGTTTGTAATCCATTACCCCAAGCAATGTGGAGCTGTATTTATAGTAAAAATATTGTCACACATTGCCACAGCTGCTCCAATTCACTTAATGTTAGGTTTTAAGGAGCAGCTAAAAGCTTTGCTCCAACTGCTCCGGGTCTTTGATGTCGGGGAACTAGATATCCCCCCAGATCTGGAACACAGTTCCAGAATAAACACTGTGGTCTGGAGGTTAACTTGCAGAGCACTATATAGCCTGAATGCTGAAATTCATACGGCTTCAATGAAGGAGCCTCTCTCACTCTTCTCCCCACCTCCTTTTTTCATTCATTGCTTTTCTTTCTCTCTCACCCAAGCAGCCTTTGTAACTTATAGTCCAGCAACATGCTCTCTCTCTTTCTCTCTCCCTCCATCTTTCCCTTCTCCTCTGTTTCTCTTGTCCTTTTTCTCTGTCCCTTTTCACTCGCTGAGGTTCATTTGAACAGAGGAGCCCTGCTCTCTTTGACCTATGCTTGTCAGTGTTAATTGTATGGGTTTAATTACAAAAACACATTTAGCACATTGAAAGGGATTTCAGTTAAATCCTTCCTCCTCAGACCAAACTTCCAGGATTTAGATGTGGCAGGGCTGTATCAGCTATCTGACTCAGATTAGATGTTGCCTCTTATCTTACCACAGCCTGTCTTTTGAGCAGCCTTTTATTCAGCTGTCTGTCTGAGGCTTTTGCGGGCTGCTTAGATGCTCTTAGCGCGGCTGCTTGATTTGTATGATGCCTCTACTCATTACTTCCTTAAAGAATGATTTAGTCCTCTTTATACTGGGCTCTGTCAATTGATTTAAGTGTGACTAGACAGTGTTAAAGTGATCTTAAAATAAATGTTACATGTGCTATGCTTATGTGTAAAAATTAAATTGTGCATTTGGAAAATCACTTTGATTTGCAATTTAAATGCTTCTGTTTAAACAAATTTTAAGTATATGTAGACAAATCCATAAGTTTAGCTGAATGCTGCAGTGATCATTTCAAATTTTGATCAAATCTGAGTTAGGTTTAGCATTATGTGTGTATTATATATAAAATGTTAAAATAGCATAATGACATAATCCTGTACTGCAGAAACATCAAGACCTAATTCAGTGGATTTCAGTCCATTGTGAAAGAGCAAGTGAAGCTCTGTTTAATCACAAGGATTTGTCATGTGATTGACGGACTGTTGACAGCAGTATTGGGGCAGTATTTAGCAAGGTCTCAGGACCCCTGTGGCTAAAGTGAATTTTATGGAGACACTGGTGGGTCGCTGGCATAACAAGAAATCAGGCAGTTTTTAAAGCTGATGCAAATGAAGGTATTTCATGTTGACATCTCATGGTCTGGGGTGTGATAGTTGATCACTTTGTGCATGGTGGGAACACAAAAGTGAATAGAAAGCCAACCATACAGCATAGCATGTGCGTGTGTGTGGATTCAACACTATCCTCCTAGAAGCACAGCAGAGTACGTTAACAGACCTAATTTACAATGTATGGACCCTCCGGACTGGAACATTTGGAGTTATGAGACACTTAAGCGCTTGGATAACAATGCTTGGATTGAAATTAGGGCAAATGGCTGGTGGTCACTGTGTGTGTCTTTAATTATGAATTATCACTGAGTTTTACAGTAAAGCAACTTCACAGGCTCACAAATACAGCTACATTGTCAAAAGTGTCTTACAGTGACTAGAATGTTTTCATTTTTTACATTACCCACTGTTCTTAGCCATATTTAGAATTTAAAATGAATATGCTCTTTTTAGTGGCTATAAATATCTGTAACATAGTAGAGATGCTCTGATTCACTTAATGTTGCCTAAATATTGATGTCTAGTAAAATACTTTGTAACAATAATTTTTTTTTATTATTTAAAGGACAAAATAATACCACATCCTGCTAGGAGTGATAGTTCAATAAATGTTATCAAGAATGTATTTATTTATTTAGTTTAATTTTCATGATCAAATTTTAACTGTAGTCTTGAAAATAAATGGAAAACATACATGATAAAACATTACTGAAAACAATTTTACAGAATTCTTCATGGCATATTCTTCAAAACCTAAAAGTAAGTATTTGAGTTTGGATTTCTGCGAAATCTGTGTTTTAGCTGAGACCTAATGATTACTTAGTAATAATATTCACTAGTTTATGTATTATATTTCTCTTTATATGCAACATATTTTTAAACATCATACACATAGTATGCTTTTTTTTTATTTTTGGGAGGTTTTCCCCCTGCAGTCCTGAGGTCATAGTTTTGTGGGCAGCACTGCCTCTAGATGCAACACAGAGAACTACCATCCTGTCAGAATTGGTCAGTTTTCAAAATTAACATTTTTTTGGTCAGATTTTCCACTGTTTTAAAGATTTACTTTTATTTAAACATGTGTCTTTATCTTTAAGACTGTATTTTCATTTGCCTAAATATGTGATTTGAGCTGACAGCTGCTCTCCATCACATTCAAAATGAAACAAAATCACAAAAAGCATAAATCTTGACTCACATAAGTGATTTCAAATTTCTTTCTTTCCAATGAAAGGATAAAAATGAGAATGAATGAATTGTAGCTCTGAGGTTTAATTGCTTTTTCATGATCCAGCAATCCTGCAGGAAAATGCAGCGTAAAAAAGCCCAATTAGAGTCTTTTCACTTTGTGCTGCAGACAGCAGGGTTCAGGCTGATTGTCTTTCTCTGCTAGTTGCTCTGCTCCAGAAGGTGATACTGGGTTGGACCCCTGTTACCCTCCGAGCCTTCTGTTAAATTTGGCAGAAAAAACACCAGGGCTCCAGGAAGAACAAAGGGACTCTGGTTTTACCATAGAACCAGAAAAAGAATCCCTGAAGAATGGATTAATGTGGTCTAATTGAGGAGACCCATTCCATGCTTACTCTAGCAGTAAGAGGTATTGGAGCAGGCAGGAAGCAGCTCTACTTATTAAATTGCCTAAAATGGCTCGGAAGTTCTTGAGCATGCTCCCTCTATACAGCAGATGCTCTGCATTAATTGGTCTATGAAGGCTTGACCTGGGGTTCTGATCAAGGGGTTTAAAAAGCATATTTATTATTTGCTATAACCTGGCGTACATGATGTCTGCACACAAGGGCCATATTTCACATATTATACAGTTCTGAATCTAGTATGTGCTTCCGGGAGCTGGTGTTTTGGAGGTAATGTTTTAACAGCAGGTAAGTCCTAAACACCATTCATCAGTGGCCTGCTCTCTCCCCTTATCCGGCCACAGCCATGACTGATGGGCCTGTCTTTTGTATGGATGTTTAGCACAGTGGAAAGCCATATGCCATTGGCACTGACTCCTGCCCACCACCTCCAACTGTAGCAGCAGTGGAAAGGAGAAGAAGAATCTCAATAAAGAAAAGCAAGATGAGATAGGTCTCAAAGAGAAGAGAGACCATTCCAAATGAAACAAGACAGGATGCATGTCCTAACCTCATGCAGTGACTGAGAAGGCTTAAAATGAGTAATTACAGTATCTACATTTAAGACTATTGAATGCATATAATGAGTATATACTAACCTACACACTTTAGTAGTGACAGAGGTATATTTTTAATAAGAGAAGCAGTGATGGGAGGTAAAAGGGGAGGTGAGAGGGGAGGTGGTGTTGGGCTGGTCCATCTGTCCCAAGCAGCCCCTCTCCCAGTGCTGCTGCCGCCCCCTCGTGAGAGAAGCACAGCTGTTACTGGAAAACCCTACTGTCCAGAAAGGGGCTCGTACTCCTCCCCTCCATCCTCCATCCCTCTGCCCTCCAGCCCTCCACCTCTCAGCCCAAACACCCCTGCAAGAGGATGAAACGAACCAGCAAGCCCAGCCACTGTGCAGTCAGCCTGCGCGTCTGCAATTTCAAACCTCTTTAGATCATTTTTCATGCTCACTAGAAATGAATAATGCACACATTAACTGGTGCCAGTTAATAAATTTCCGTCTCACTGCACTATATTTTTCAATAAAGGTCTAGCTGCTTCATTTTGTTTTGCAAAACAGCCTCAGAGGGTTCCTGCTGCAAATGATACCCCAAAATATTTGTCAAATTACACCGTAGCATCATTGTAGATTCTACCACATTACAAAGTTTGATCCGGTCATATGAGAATAACCTCCTTGGTGGTGATCCAGAATTTGTCCAACAG
>JAQQAE010008041.1:0-15458 GCA_029823295.1 Pseudamia nigra | reverse complement strand
CCTTCTGTAGCTTCCCTCTCCCCGAAGGCAGAGGGAGGCTCTTTTCCACCAGGGTGAACCCCAGTGTACAGGCGGCGGGGGGGGGGGGGGGGTAAGTATGTCCACACCCGCTTGTCACCTCTCCCCACGGGCAACTCCAGAGTGGAGGAGACTCCAACCCCTCTTCAGGACACTGGTTCTAGAGCCCAAGTTGCGCATTGAGGCGAGCCTGACTATATCTGGTCAGAACCTCTCCACCTCATGCACCAACTCAGGCTCCTTCTCTGCCAAAGAGGTGACATTCCACGTCTCCAGAGCCAGCTTCTGCAACTGAGGATCGGTCCACCAGGACCCCCGCCTTCAGCTGCCACCCACAACACAATGCACCCGACCTCCACATTTGGAAGAGATTAGACAATATTTAGATTAAATTACATTACATTTGATGACATGGGATTAGTACTCCAGAATAATAGGGAGGTTAGCAACCTACATGAGGTGCAAATTAGTGCTGAGGTCATTCATTTGAAGCTGAATCAAAAAACCTTCATTGATCTTGATTAAAGCTTGTTCTGGGGGAGACTTCACATGTATTTAAGAATTTTTTTCACTTGCATACAAATTCCTTCTTACCTGTCTCTGTTTTAAAGCAGTAAACACAGCCTGCCGAGCAGAAGAAGTTTTCTTTGCAGGTGATGCTAAATGCATCGAGCACTGTTCCATATGATGGCAAGATGTGACATGATGGGGCACTCGAGTCTGAATACAAGTCTGTTGTCACCTCTGAGGCTAGAGGTGGTTCAGGACCTGGTACTGAAAGAGTGAACTTGGCAAAACCTGGCACTGTCTTCCCTGTAAAACACAAAGCCATACAGTTCATTTTGACAGCAGATGATGAAATGCTAAGTTGAAACATATTTTTAGTCATGTACTGATACATGGCATTTAAACCATTCATAATCCATTTTATCCTTTTCAATGTGTCTGTAGGAAGAAGAAATCTTACCATAAATGACCACTGTGATGTTTTTCTGTGTATCCCTTGATACCTGTAGATATTGACTATGAACAGTATATTCTGTGATTCCTTCCTGCTTCTCAATAGGGGGCTGTCTTCCTGCTTTGGAGTAACATTCTTTAAGGGTATCCTTGTAAAACAGCATCAGTAAATAAATGGTAAAATATCACAACACTGCTTTGCCACATGATGTCTCTTTGAAAACTGCTTCAGTGCAGTGTCAAATTTACCGTCACAGGTTTGGGGTCTTCAATGTACCAAATGACGTCTGGACAAGTTGTCGCACAGCTCAGTTTTAGCTTCACAGTGCTGTTCACATTTATGGCATCACAAGTATCACATCTAAAACAAGAGAACCAAAATAACTACCGTAATACATATTCCAATAAAAACATGTCTGCCTTTAGAACCTTTAAATAAGACTCAATTAAAACTTCAACTGTTGTTACCAAATGCAATATCGTAATATATAGATGTTAATATCTGCAAATGGACGTACAGCGTATAGAATTTATTGCCTTCAGTATTCATGGACAACCCACAGAATAATGCTATACCTGAGAGTGACATCTGTGAATTCCTTTGGATCAACACTGATGCACTTGGAGCCTGAAGCGAGGTTGACCCACCTCTGAAACCAAGGGGTTTTCTTCACAGTCAAAGTGTATTTGAAAATCTCAGATGGATCAGGGAGGCAATCTTTTTCAATCACATGAGTTTCACCATGTGTTTTGTTTTTACACTTGCAGTTGCCTTCTGTAAGTAACATAGATAAAATGTCAATATACTGTATAGCGTAGGACTGATCATCCTTAACAAAGTTTTTATATCATTACAGTAAACAGACCACCTTACAACACAGTGTAGTGTACCAAAGCAAACTGTCATCCATAGTAGATACATAACAAAAGTTCTTAGAAACAAAGTAATGAATCACATAGAAAAAATGTGAAAAGTATAACATTGACAAACTATAAATCCCTGAGAGAATGCAGACCTCTGCCGAGGCTGTTCAGTTTCTCTTTGTAGTGAAAACCAACCATCATCATTTGAACCTATGCTCATTTCCTCCATAATGTTATTGCACCAGAAGTAATATTCTTAAATTTCCATAATGTCATTTTTCTTCTCGATCTACAGTAGCTTTGCAAATGTTGATGATACATCAAATCTGTGGGCACATTAGTGAATCAACAGACTTTACACCACAATTTGGATCAAACTTTGTGGTTTGATAGAATCTATTATGGTGTTATCCCATGTTTTTCTTGACTTTCTCCCTATCTCACAATGGTGAAGGATCCTTTAAAAAATCTTTTGAATCCAGGCGATGATCCAGATCCCTCCCAGAATCCAATCGATTGGTCTTTCAAACTATCCTGAAAATTTCATCCAAATCCATTCAAAACCTTTCGTGTTATGTTCTAAGAAATCAAAAAGATAAATAAAATAAATAAACTAATGCCGACAAAAACATAACCTTTCTGGCAGAGGTAACAATAATGATTCTTTTCATGTTTATCCTAACCTTAAGAATGTAATATCAAAAACACCTTCACATGTTTTCTTATACTCTATGTAAATGTTCCACCATCCGTTCGATTAAAGTCAGACTGAAATATTTAATTTAAATCAGTATTATGCCAATTCTGTTACAATTTTCAATAGTCAACAGACAGGTTTATTGCATTTAAAAGTAAAAACGTATGAATTTGTAAATTGTACTTACCACATTTCCATTCAAACATGGTTCCTTTGCTAGGTAGTGATTTTGTTTCAGCTGCTCTCAAAGTGACGCTCTGAGCGTAGTCATCCGAAGTGTCTGGAGTAGCACAGATTTCTATGTCATCGGTTATGTTTCCTGTCTGTATGAGAAAGGAAGGAAGGAAGGAAGGAAATAAGGAAGGAAGGAAGGAAGGAAGAAGAAAGAAAGAAGCTTGTGTATTTCACTTACATCATTACTTTTGAAATGTGTCTTTTCTTGCTTTCTGACTGTGGTGCTGTTTTCTAATCTATTCCCTTGTGTAATGTTACCACAAAGAGAACATTTCCTCATCATTTACTTGCTGTTTGATAAATGTTGTGAACATTTCAACCAGAGAATCTTCTTATATGCCCTGCTGCACTTATGTCTCTTCAACTGTATTAAGAACAATGAGTATGACCCTGCTTTACTGTCCTGAAGAACCAAATTCAAATTAACGCTGAATGAGAAACGGAAATGTTCATTTTTTCATGTTCTTCTTTGTAATTTCAAAATACAAATCACTTCTATTTTAATCAAACACACTATACTATAGCAATATTTTGTTGTTTGATACATTATGAGTAAGTAATTCTAATTTGTTACATGACACTTGCATTTGTGTCCCTCAGTGTTTACAGTTGTGTAATATTAACCCTGCAGTCAGCATAAATGGTTTTGTTTTTATTCCAAGCTTCTCCACACTTACTGTATTTTCATGCTGGTTTGAATAATTCTGGCATGACAGAAGTATCTTTTCCAGGTCCACCTCTACATCAGAGGCTGACAGTGCATTCACAGCTCGCACTTTCACTTTCAAAGCTCCTTTAACAAAAGAGCGCACATTTCAGTTCAATGGCACGTGACTGTTTTCATTTAATTGCAGCACGTGGTCGTTGTTACCTTCGAGTGGGTAGGTGAATGTGAAGGCTTGTAGGCTGCCATTGAGCATGTTTCTGCTTTCAGAGATTGTGTCCTTGTCTCCAGTCAGAGAGAAGAGGAGCTGCACAGGTGTTCCTCGCTCTAATGACACGCTGATGGTGAGCTCGGTGGACTCTGGACACTCGCCGTCCTCTGCTGCGACTGAAGCCTGCAAGCCATCCACAGGCTCCAGCAGACACAGTTCCAGATTTGACGACACCGTATGAGGTGTTATCTTATTGGATGCAGTGAGAGTCAGGTTGTGACAACCTTGTCTGAGTTGCTCCACTACACTAGTGCTGAGTGAGATATTATATGGTGTGTTTCCTCTGTCGACTGATGAGTTTGCGATCACATGGTCTCCATGCTGAAGTATGTAAGTGATATTTGTACCTATTCACAGGGGGGAAAAAATCATAATTAGTTACAATGGTTAAATCAAACAAGCACAAGTACTCTATATAGGGAATGGCAAGGATTACTATGAAATAGTTATTATTGCTGTTAATGTATGACACTGATTTTGTTTTATTGCTGATGTACAGGACTTTTTTTTTACAAATAAAGTTGTAATTAAATTTTTGTCTTGTTGCATTGTTTACTGATGGTTAAAAACCACAACAAACCTGGTTTCTTCAACTTCCACTCAGTGTCACTTTTTATACATGATTATCAACTGATATGAAAAAAGTTTACTGAGAACACTGCGGGCTGGATCTTCCAGATCCAGGACCTAGGTACTTCATTCCCCAAACAACCATGCATTAAACTTTTTATCTCACAACAACTCACCTTTCTCCACCCAAACTTGGATAGGGACGGGACTGCCATACACAGCATTGCATTTACTGCCACTTGTGGAAACATTCTGGCTGAAGCACTCGCTGGCACCAAACTCTCCCAGAGGCTCCTGGATGGTTATTGTTTTTTGAGCCGTAACGTGCCACTCACTTGTAGTGCACTCCACTCCGACCGTGAAAACACCAGGACGACTAAATTTGTGTATTACTGTGCTCTCCATCCTGTGTGAGAGAGAAGAAAAAACAAATATCACAAAAGAATCGATCAAGCTATATTTGCATCTTTTACATCTAATGCCTTTAGCAAAGTTTGGATCAAGACCCAAAACGGATGAACTTTCTCATTTGATTATTATTTTATGCAATTTCGTTTATATTTTAACATTATTTTGTTCACCTTGTTGTTTATTGTTTGTTTCATTTTTTTCAGTTTTGTGTGCATTTCTGTTCATTTTCTTTACTTTGTCATTTTTGCTCAGTTTATTTATATATTTTGTTGTTTCTTTTCAGTTTCCTCAGCGTTTTGTTCATTTTCTTGACAATTCTGTTGATATTTATTCATTTTCTTAATTACTCTATCATTTTTGCTCTATTTATTTACTTATTTATTAATTTCTGTTTTTTGGTAATTTTCCAGGTTATTTTGTTAATGTTCTTGACTATGTTGTTATTTTTATTCATTTTCTTGCGTACTTTGTCCATCCATCCATTTTCTACCCCTTAAGCCTCGTGAGGGTCGGGGGGGATGCTGAAGCCTATCCCAGCTGACTTGAGCAAAGGCAGGCTTTGTCATTTTTCTTCATTTCCTTTATTTTTTAATAGTTGGCATAATTTTATTCATTTTACTGATTGTTTAATTCATTTTCTTGACAATTTTATGAATCAAATACTGTACCTACTTTTTACACATACGCATCTACATTTGCAGAGAAATAAAGAGGTATGATATGTGGATTCAGAAGTCCCTGATGACTATGCCTTCCTGTAGGCCCAACAGTAAGTGTCCGTTGCTGTGTGGTTTGGGCCAAAACTAGCGCTAACTGGGAGGAAGCCCTGGGGCAGACCTATGACACGCTGGAGGGACTATGTCTCTTGGCTGGCCTGGGAACGCCTAGGGGTCCCGCTAGATGAGGTGACTTGGGAGGGGGAAGTCTGGGTTTCTCTGCTTAAGCTGCTGCCCCCACAACCGGGATAAGTGGAGGATGATAGATGGATGGAGGAATGGATACGCAGATTCATTTTCAATTAAGATAATGATGCACTGTCACTTCATCATGATTTTCTTCCTCTTTGGTTCCTATGAGTTGCCACGTTTATATTTTGGGTCTTCAGGTAAAACTGTTTGGGAAGTACTGGTTTAAAGCAACATGTAACTCACTCTTCTGGGCTGTACGGGTCGATTGTGTGTCCATCTCCAGCGTTCACAGTGCATGTGAGGTTTCCCTGAAATGGATGAAGGAGCCACTTCACAGTGATGGTGACGTTATCGAATACTGCGGCCAGTTTACTCATAAACAAGTGGAGTCCTGAGAGGAAGCAACACCACACAACCAGCAGCGAAGTGGAATGAGAATCATATTTGTCACTATACATATAACCATTTTAACACTTACATAGTGCTTTCTGAAAATAAATTATATGCTAGTTAAACCTAATTGAGAGCTGACCTGGTCAACTGGTAATTTCAATAACATTTCATTTTCAGACAGCAGAAATATCAAAGAACTCTAGTGTAGTGTTAACATGCATTCTCTCCTTATTCTTATCAATAGTTAGTAGAGCTGAAGTCACAGTAGGTGTCTACACAGCTGAGATGCTTAAATTTAATGCTTTGTAAGACCTTTTACAGCTCATTTTAAATTAAATTTAAGACTCAATGGGGGAGGGGGGGCAGTGAATCTATAATTTACACATTTTCTTCTGTAAATGAATCCAAGTATAACTTCTCCATGCATTTCATGCTAAATGTGAAAGAAAAAAAGTGAAATAATAGGGAGTGAACGCTGCATATTTCACATTGCACTGCAGCTACACTAATGAGGATGAGGAAGCATTTGTGTGCAGATAAACTAAATTGCACTTCTGACCGTGTCTGCAGTGATACTCCACAGACAGGTAACTTCCCAGACCAGGGCAAGGTTCACCAAATGAGCTCACATCCATTGGGGCCTGGCATGCCTGCAGTCCATGACAATGAGCTGCAATGACACAAAAGGAATGTGTGATGGATTTAGCTTCAGTAGCAGCAACATTATTTTAAGTGACTAAAAATGAAATATTCTATATAAAATGTAAAAAGTAAAATCAAACCCCTACATTTCAAACTGTTTAAATTATCTATCAATAATGTTAGTTGCTCTTCAAACTTCATAATAACGTGAAATAAAGAGCTGTTTAAAGAGTTAAGTGTATTAACAACAGTGAGGAATGGCAACTATTTGCCTAGTTACATAACCTTATCCACTATCTGATACCAGATTGATATGAATGTGAAAGTACAACTGTTAAGTAACTAAAAAGAGATTTGTCTGTGGCTGGTTTGTCTTTTTGTTTGCAGCCACAGGCAAACAAAGATGACGTCTGTGGTGACTGATGTCGATTTCAGCTGCCACTGTGATTTCAATATTAAATGACTTCAGTGGATCTGGTATATTTGTACTTCACTGTATTAATGTTACATGCTCCATTTCTCGGGCAAATCATAAGCAAAGAAATTGCCCCTAAGTTTATTGTGTCAAAGTTTAGATATTTTTGTGACAATGGACATCATGCAGCAACATTCTCTTAAATTTCTCTCAGATTTTCTCTTGTATCAATCCCAGATGCACCAAACATTAGTACCGTCCAAAACATTCAGGTGTGCTGAATGTTGAATCTCACATCATTGTAAATGGGATGCTTGTAGCCGTTTGTTCGTAATTAGCATATGTGGCACCATTAAACACCTAAAATGGCAGGTGTGGAGCTGTGTGAAAACAAATGATTTTGGGTCAGCAGTTTCAGCACATGGAGTACATCTTCATCAGGGTCTACACTCATTTCTGACCTGCTCAAATTATTGATGGAACTAGGAAATGAATTGAGGTACAGTAAGAGTAAACTGACCAAGAGTACAACCAAGTCACATACAAGAGAAAGAAACAATGGAGGACATAAATAACTGTTCATTACATACAGAGGATGTACAGTGCATGAAATACCTGTGACAGAATCGACAACATCAATCCAGCTGCATTCCTCCTGGGAAGATGTTGGTGAGGCTGTAAGTTTGGATCTGCAGTAGTGAACTGTTTTCCGACCAAAGAAGCTGTCATCAATCTCTATCACTTGACCAGAGTTGCACTGCAGGGTGGCATTTTGGCCATCACAAGCAATAGATCTCCCAGAATCTGAGACAAAGAATAAAAAGTAAGAGGTGTAAAAACTACAGGTTTAATAGTCTATGTGGATTTATGTTGGAGTGCATACCAAATTGGCAGATAAAGTTATGTTCTTGGCTGCAGTTCTCTGTGGCTTCCCACTGGAAGCCTGAGTGTCTGGAGATGAATCCACATGCTGCTTCTGCATCAGGCTCTTTCACCCAGTTACTGTAGCTGACATCAGAGCCGTCCAGCCACGCGAGGGAACCTGTAAGCCAACACCACTATTAATTTATTGAACCACGTATTCACATGTACTGTATGTTACACAGTTAAGAAATGTTTCTGCTACAGATTTCAGTTTATTGTCAGTGGTGGATTTAACTGCATACTTAAAAGGAAACAAACTCAATTTACACATGATTTTTCACTGCATCTCTCTTATGTCCATTAGGGCATGTCAGTTTAGTGAAATACAATCATATATGCTCCAGCTACTATTTCATAATATATAAAAACAAAATTATTAATCAACCACACAATTTCTATAGTATTTTTTGCATTACAGTGGTCTAAACAACTCTAAATAGTACAGTACTTGCTATTTCAAACACTGCTTCAAAGTTTTGTTTTTTGTTAAAAAATTTTAAAAGCATTTTCTTATATTATTTCATTTTCCTTCTTTTTGCAACTAAATTGGTTAATTTACATTAGTGTGCAAACGTTTAGGCACCCCTGGTCAAAATTTTTATAAATGTGAATAATTGTGGCAGGGGAAGATGAAATGATCTCTAAAAGGCCTTAAGTTACAGAAGAGACATTCCCATTACATTTTTTTTTTAAAAATCAGGTTTTATTTTTATTTTTTACATTTTCAAAATGACAGAAAAGGAAAAAAAGCCACTGAAAGACACTTGGCTACAAAAAGCATTTACAAGCTGTAATACTGGCCAAAGGTGGGTCTACGAGGTATTAATTATGTAGGGTGCCCAAACTTTTGTTGTGGCTTTTTTCCTTTTCTGTTACTTTGAAAATGTAAAAGATAAAAATAAAACCTGATTTTTTTTTTTACATGTAATGGGAATGTCTCATATGTAACTTCATGCCTTTTGGAGATCATTTCATCTCCCCGTGGCTTCATTATTCACATTAATAGAAATTTTGACCAGGGGTACCTAAACATTTGCATCCAACTGTATTTGATTATTTTGTTAATTTTTCTTTTTTGTTCCTTTCTTGCAACCTTATGATTGTCTTGCTCATTTTGTTTATTTTCCTCTTATTTTATTTATTTTTGTTCATTTTTCTTCTTTTTGACTCTAATTTGGTTAATTTTCTTTACTGTTTTGTCCATTTTTCTTCTGATTTTGCTCACTCTTTGAAATGTTCCTTCCGAGTTTGTCCCTTTTGTTTCTTATGTTGCCCCTTTTTCCTGATTATTTTGTCCATTTTAAGTTAAAATACTCACTGACTTGTTGCATTTTGCTTTGTAATTACTATGAATTTAATGTCACATCATTGCTGTTACAGTAGTTTACTTGTGTAGGGAGGGCAGTGTAGTGGACACCATGCGTGAAAGGGTTAATAAGCTATATTTTGTTTATAATAATTTCATCCATCAAAGTATACAGTTTTTAAAGGAGAATGTTTACTGCAGTGGAGTGTTTTCACAGTGTGGTACTGAGTAAAAGATCTGAATTCTTCTTCCACCCCTGTTTAAATCAACAAAGCAGTTTAGGCAGTGAGTGACACTGTGAATGGATGAGAAACAGTCGTCCCTGCAGGGAAATAAAGATCTGTAAATCAGGATACTTGACAGCTGCAGGCCTTTTGAAAAGCCAAAGTGAATGAGAAACCTCAGTCATGCCTGCTGTTTGAGGGAGATACCTTAGTGGACCAGCTTTCTGTAAACAGACACTTTACGTGCCTCTATAATAGATGTGCAAGCTGCTCTGTGAGATAGCAGATGCAACAGTGCTATTATTATGACACAGACATATAACTTACCTGTCACATTCCTTTCTTAATTTAAACATAAAATAATACTGTAAGCAAAGGAAAAAGATAAAATAATGTGAAATATTATTATAGTAAACATAAAATGTTGAAAGAGTGTGTTTCAGCTAAATGTACAAAGCTTTAAATCTTTCATGCCCTCTTACCGTCTGAGTCCAGTGTGAGGTTTGGAGCAGCAGGTGCGAGCCCAAGCCACCAGTTCTTCTCTGGCTGCAGGTGCTTCTGAAGAAACTGCTGTGTTTCATCATTCAGGATGAAGGCGAGGTGTCCTCCGCCTCGCTCACACCAGCCCTGCGCGCTCAGAAAGGACCGCTGCAAGCCAACAAACTCATAACAGGAGCCGTCGAAGCCCTCCTGGTATTCTGGGCAGGAGAGATCATCTGTAACACCCTCAGCGTTAACAGAGTAGCTGAGGACGAGGAAAGTCAAAGTCAGTTTTGAGATGCTGTGGCTGTCCATCTCTGTGAACACTGGCCACACTGAGTCTCAGATCATGTCTTTAAAGGGCACTGACATCAGCAACTCGTCAGGTCTTTAGGATCAGTTCTAACTTTAGGGTCGTTATCTAGCTTTGTATTTGGCCCATAATTCGTGTGCACAAACAAAGCACAGGGCAGCAGTGAAAAGGCACCAGAGCTCACTGTAAACAGCACCTGCCTGCAGTAATGTCAGGCCCCACAACCTGCACAGAGAGATAAGCTCCTCTTTCACTCTTTATCCCATGAAAATGTCAATCTGGACACAAACAGTGAAGTTAACAGATGTTAGATGTTTCTTCCTTTAAAATAATTTCCTGCTTCATGAAAAAATGCATTTCATTATAACTACTTTCATCTACTCTGTTCAAGTATTCTGGATTATATACAGTATCAGAGTGGTGCATCCACCATTGTTAACTCAATTAAAATGGAATAATCATAAATGGGATATAGTCCTTTATTTAACCCGATAAAGCCTCATTGAATTTTAAAATCTCTTTTCCAACAGTGACCTGGCCAAGACAATGGTAAAAACGGTTCTGTCACATTAATAATGTTAACAAACAAAACATCACAAAATCCAACCAAGCAAACATAGATAAAATACATGAAAAATGACACCATGCACTAATACATCCTCCTGACATACCATGTTCACAGTCAGGGACCAACACTAACAACACTCTTCAACTGAAAGTCATCAGTTTCATTTCTAGGTTCTTCATCGGAAAAAAGGTATGGGATGTAAAAATTATCAAAAATAATGAAGTTAAAACATGAACAAAATAATTTTCCAGGACAACTTAAACATTTCCAGGACATTTGACTTTTTTTCTCATTGCTCATATGTTTTCTATGACTGGAAAATTAGTCAATCATTTTCCAGGTTTTCCAGGATGAGTGGGAACCCTGATCAAGACAAATCTGTACAAAATTAAAAACAGGGCTTAATTCACACTTTTAAAATAAACTTAAATTCTCCCAGTGTAACGAGCTCATAGAACTTCAAATCTCAGTGACTGTCATTCCAGAAAATCTGCATATCCACATATCTCTTTTGTCTAATTCAGTTCTAATGTTTGGAACAGACGGTTACAGTGCTGTGAAAAAGTGCTTTCCCCCTTCCTGATTTCTTGCTTTTTGTATATTTGTCACATATAAATGTTTCAGATCATCAAACAAATTTAATAATACATTTAAGAAAACACAAGCCAACACAAAATGCAGTTTTTGAATGAAGGTTTTTATTTTTAAGGAGAAAAAAAATTCCAAACCTAAATCACTCTGTGTGGAAAAAGTGCTTGCTCCCTAAACCTAATAACTGGTTGGGTCACCTTTAGCAGAAACAACTGCACTCAAGCACTTGCGATAACTGGCAGAGTCTTTTACAGCACTGTGGAGGAATGTTGTCCCACTCATCTTTGCAGATTTGTTGTAATTCAGCCAAGTTGGATGATTTTTGAGCATGAACCACCTATTTAAAGTCATGTCAAAGCATCTCAATCTGATTCAGGTCACTCCAAAGTCTTCATTTTGTTTTTCTTAAGCCATTCAGAGGTGGACTTGCTGGTGTGTTTTGGATCATTGTTCTGCTGCAGAACCCAAGTGTGCTTCAGCTTGAGGTGACAAACAGATGGCCGGACATTGTCCTTCAGGGTTTGTTGGTAGACAGCAGAATTCATGGTTCCATTTACCACAGCAAGTCTTCCAGGTCCTGAAGCAGCAAACAACCTCAGATCATCACAGTGGTGGCCCACCCGGTTATTAGGTTTAGAGGGAAAGCACTTTTTCACACAGAAAATAAAACCTTCATTTAAAAGTGCATTTTGTGCCTACTTGTGCTTTCTAAAATGTATTTATTTATTTATTTTTGATGATCTGAAACATTTAAGTGTGATAAATATATTAAAAAGTAAGAAATCAGGAAAGGGGCAAGCACTAATTCATAGCACTGTATGTTGGCTTTGGCAGGTCCAAGAACAGATTTGTATATAAAAATCAACCAATGTGAAAGTCTGCAGACATACAGAGATGGCCACCGAGCAGCAGCATATAAGGAACAATGATGTACATGATTTCCACAGCCAGTGACAAAACGTGATGCAGAATGATTCAAGGCATACAGCATTTTCAGGTACCGAACAGGTGCATTCATAAAGAGAAAATACCCTTAGTCTAACAATGGTTAAAATCAACGCTGAGACCAAGCGTTATCTTACTTGGAAAGAAATGCAAGGTTTGTTCTTAAAAAGAGGCCCAATTTCAGTCTCAGTTTAAGGATAAGGTTTTCAATATGCGCCTTAAATAACTGATGTTATGCATCTTAAAATGTCATGGAATGCTAAAATACTGGGTAAAACTATAAGGTTTGTAAACAGAATTGTCCCTCGGGGATATATAAAGTACTCTGAATCTGAATCTAAATAACAAATCATGATCAATAAAAATACTTTAGTACTTACCGTATATGCAGGGATCAGTTCAACAAGACAGGTGCCACATCTCTCAAATGTACTGTATGCCAGATAAAAATGCCCTTTTAATACATTCTTTTTTCCTTGTATCAACACCACATGGTTTGAAAGACTGAGACATGTCCCAGTGATTTGTTATATTCCTGTTTTGTGCTTGGCAGAGAGAAAATAATGCTTGCCTTTAAAATTCTGATAGGCCAACAGGGTTTCGGTATTTAAATAATAAATAATAATTAAATAAACTTTTTCACAGCATATATTTTGACTTGTATTGTTCAAATGCCCCAGAACCTACTAGTGATATGTACAACTGTGCCAATTCTACTGTCACATTTCAAAATGTACTTTTAAAAAAGCCTGATTGTTTGTCACCTCACAGAAAAGCCTCTTATAAACATGAAAAGACAGACAGTAATGAATGCAAAGTAGTTTGGCCTGTGCTGCTTTACCATGTTGAAAAAATAAAGTTACATTTAGGCTTTCTTTGTATTTGAGGAGTGCATATTTGTGTCTATGAAAGAAGTTTTGGTCTTTGCAGGAAAATTACATTAATTTGCAGAGCTATGACCTTATTCTGCAGTATGTAGCTATTACACAGGAAAAACAGATTCTTTTTTCTTGTGTAATAGTGTTGTTCTGTTTTGTAGAATTGTGTCTAGGAACTAAGTCCTCCTTCTACAAAGAAAAACAACCTTAAACATGTTTTTCATTTGAAATGCGTTCTAACTTTTGGTATAATGTCACAATATTCATGCTGATGACTAAAAACAGCATACATACTGTACATTTTCATTTGTTATCGACTTTAAGGGCCAACACTGGGCTTTAAAAAATTAGGACAAACAAAATTATCTTGGGTTTATTTTTTTTCTAAATGCAAGACAGTATGATTACAATTAAGAATATTTGGCATCTTAATGCTGTTATTGCTATGTGTTGTTCCTGTGGTATTACTTTGGAAATGCTGAAGTTTAAAGCGCAAATGTTTAATCTGGTTAAAACACAAACACACACACTTCAACCGCAAGACATTTTGAGCAGGTGACTATTTGTCAAAGCAACAGGAGTCTACAAGAGCTTTTTATGTCTTGAACTTTGAATGTGTGTTCATGAACTCTGTTAGGAGGTACAGCACAGCCTGCCTGTGTGTGAGTACAACCAGTGTAAGTGTGGAACTGTCCCTCTGTCAGTTAAACTTATCAAAGGGAACTCCTGCAGGACAGACAAAAGGAGAGGCTCTGCGATAATGCACGTTTGACCAACTGCTTGTATGTACTGTATTGTACTGCTTGTGTGTAACTTGTAATTCATGTCAGATTAATATTGGCAGATGTGAGCCTATAATTGATTTTTAATGTGTTATCGTAATGTTTTGTTATGTAAGTTTTATGCAGAAGTCCCTGAATCCAAGGCAATAACAATTTCCCACAATAAAGTTTGTGTGGATATGTACTAAAGGTGTAATTTGTCACCTATGTCAGTTCTTTTTCCGGCCATCAAATTTCCCTCATTAATAATAATAATCCGTTGTTTACATAATGTGTTTAGTACTCATAAAATGTGTAAAAATATCATGATAACAAATTATCTAACAACAAATGCCTTAAAGATACCCTCACAATTATGAGACAATATATTCATATATATATTCAGTAAGAACTTGCCTCAGTGTTTTACAGAAAAATCTAGTGACCTCATTTTACTTATTTATTTATTCTATTTTGTGATATGTGTGCAACAGATGCATTAGAATGGCATTGCACAATATATAATTTAGAACACGTATCCACAGGAGCCTTATAAAAAAAAAGAAAAGTGCAATTCAAAAAACAATCATACAGGTAACAGAAGAAGCCCTATAAAATACAACTTAGAAGAGCATTACAATTTACAAACTACACTGAAATGTAAGGTGTGAGAGCTGTGTTGTTTCTGTCTCAACCATAGTTTAATGATTCTTAAAGGTGCTGTCTAAGATGTTGGCAAACCAGCTAGTAACTGATCTTTGTCCGCTATATATGTTTGGCCAGGCTTCCTGTGGTCAACACAGCTTACAACCTCATAGGTGCATGAGCTCATGGACTCAATTGTGGAGTTGAAAACAGCTACTGCGACATTAGCACTAACATCTGTAACTTATCTAACCACAGGTTAACCGAAGAGAGACAGACTGCATTTCAGATTCCTTCAATATCTGGTACAGGTAAGAAAAGAACAGACATACTAGCTTGACAACTGTGAGGTTGTAAGCCATGTTGACTGGCAGTTTAATTATTTAGTGCAACTCGTTCCTCGAGGACCATCAACAGAGATGAGGGATCATATGTGTGGTCCCATACCGGGGATGCTGTCCTCAACAAGGCATTAGACAGCTGGGGGTGTAGCCGTCCTCTGCTATCTGATAAACACCTATAAAATAGCAAAAAGAAACAGTAACCGCATGTGACATTTCTGAGAAACATGACAGGAAGTTGTCGAAACATGTCAAGGTAAACAAACCTCACACCTGTCTACAAAAAAAGAATAACAGTAAATGTACTTGTTTAATTACTTACATTACATCCGACTGCAACGAGCAAGTTTGCCAACTTCACACACTGCACTCCAATGCTCTCTTGAAAATATTACAGTTTTGATTTGTTTTCATCCAAGGCGTGTGGGTTGTTTT
>JAQQAE010008040.1:0-15458 GCA_029823295.1 Pseudamia nigra | reverse complement strand
TGTTATTATGAAATACAGAATTTCTAGATATGACTACAGTGAGCAGTATCATCTGTACTGACATATACAAGAGTAGTTATTTTGTCATGACTTCACCTGGGAAAGAAAATAACTTATTTTAGGTAACTTCAGTTATTTATGATCCATCACTGAACTGAAACATCATAGATCCATGTTTTACTCTTCTCCCATAAGTGTATTTCAGACAAAATAGAAAAGCATCACAATCACATACAGTAACAGTGTGATTCTTTACTGTATTTGTGAGCAGTGAATTGTAGACAGTACGGTGTGTAGAGGTGAAAAACAAAACTATATACATTTATGTACAGTTTGTTACAGGTGTGAATTCCTGGGATCTGGTGCTGGTCATGTGACAGGTTAAAATATGCAGTTTATCAAGAGTTCAGTGATTTGTGGATAAGTGTCATGTGACCAAGAAGTGCCATGCTGTGTTGTGCGCGTGTGCAGCTATGTGTTTGCACTCTTTTGATTAAAGTGTGATGGAGTGAAGACGTCGGCCACGTCTTGGCCCTTCATTTCAACTCAAAAGTAACCACGTACCTCTCCCGAACGTCGGCGCAGAGGGCGCAACAGTCACACTTGAACCCAGTTCCGTTTGTCCTCAGTCTTCATCTGTGTGAGAAAAGATGTAAAGTCCGGTCTGATGTCGACCCGTTTCCTCTTGTCGAGAAAGGTATAAAAGCAGAAATGAGAGGTGGTTAAACAAAACGGGTTTTTTGAAGTACTGGGGAAATATACTTACAGCTTAAAGTGAGTGTTTATTGCTTCTTACCGGTGAAAAGATGTCGTTGTGTTGAACTGGAGTCGAAGCAGACGCAGCGCAGAGCTGGAGAACATACACACACACAGAACTTGTTGTTTTCAGTAGTGATACTTGTTTTAGACAGCGAGCACAAAATACAAGTAGAGCACAGCATTAGCATTGGAGGCTAAGCTAATTAACCTAGTCCATTGTCTGCAAACACAAGACAAGGACGTTACTTTAAAAATACCACTGTTCATAGTGAGTTTATCACCGTCAGGAGAGTAACGTTAAAGATGCTTTAGCGGTAAGTCAAAAACACTCACCATTATCAGGTTCTCGGTACGTTTACATCAGACTGAACCACTTCTAATCATGCCTCACAGCTCCATCCAGCTCCTTCTGAATTCTGTCTCAGCCAACAGACACAGAAAAGCCTGCACTTTGGATTCAATCCCACTTTGCTGCTGGCAGACAATGCTCAAACCTTCTCTGCTCACATGAGCCACCTGGTGGTTGCTGCTGCACACTGCAGCTACTGCTGTAAAAATCAATCACCCTGCCCTCCACCACCACTCCCCCCCCATCTACAATGCCACAGTGTTATTGCCGTGGCAGTACGGCCAAATGAAACCCACTCTGTAGAACTCAGGACTATGTTTAATAGTGAAAGTAAAAGCATTTCACTATTGCACACAATGCAAAGGCAGCTCGAGGGATTGGAACTCAATAGCTGTGTAGCCTTAAGAAAACCACTTATCAGTGAGGCTAATCAGAAAAAAAGGCTTCAGTTTACTAGGGAGCATAATATTTTGTTGTTCTGCCTTTAGCTTTGATTATGACACACATTTACTGTGGCATTGATTCAATAAGCTTCTGCAATGTATCAACATTTATTTACGTCCAGAGTTACTTCATTTTTTGCCAGGATCTTGAATTGATGATGGGAGAGTCGGACACTGTGCAAAGTCGTCTCCAGCACATGAAATGAAATGGTTTTACTTTCACTATTAAATATAGTCCTGATTTCTGCTTTTGTTTTTTAACAATTTGATTTCACCACACAATTAAGTGATTACCGCTCATGATCATTCAAGATTTTTTTCCAACCACATTTTTTTTTGAAGATGATGGTTCCCCACTATCCTTGTATCACTTGTTGCCAGCATACATAATCACCCATGCAAAAATTATCCAATGGGAGCCTCGTACCTATTTGCTTAGTTAAATCCAGGTGGTGACCTATTTTTGGCCAGGCAGTGTATACAGTATAACAATGTTCTATTAAAACTATTCAGTCAATTATTCAATCATTTATCATAAGGCTGACATAATAATCAGAACATTTCAATAACAGCCATTTTAACAGACTCAGTTGGTGTTTCATGCAATGTACTACATGAAATAAAAATGCAACTACAGCCAAATATTTTCAAAAAACTCAAATCATGTAGTTTCAGCTGAGAATCCTCACCCTCTGAATCTAGCAGCATTCACTTCAACCTTAGGCGTAACACTGACATCACAGGCCTGAGTCAGGAGGAATTAATGGGAGAACTGGGAATGTATTTTAGTCCTGACAAGAGTCTCAAAGTCTGGAGCTGTAAAATGTTTTGCCCCCTACCCTGCACAGACACATTTAATGCATTTAATCGGTCAAACGCATCAGCAAGCTATGCAACTTATGCGAGCCACACACTGTTACTAAACAGGTCTGTAAGAGGCTAATTGTTCTGGGCAAGAATGGCTGTGATTTCAGCTTGTAGGTCATAAAAACAGGACAGTCCCTTTCCCCTCGAAAAGCCAATCTTCTGAAAGGGGGGGGGGGGCTTCTTTAACATCACAATATGATGATGTGCCACCTGGTAAGATGCATCAAGTGCCTGTTCTTCCTTCGAGCAAGAAGAAGTAAAACACTTTTGTGATGTCCTCAGGTCCTGAAGCCGTCTTCAGTTTCGATGGCGTCATGCTTTCATGAGCCAACACCTCACTGCACAAAACACACTGAGGTTTTTGTCCTCAATATAAAAAAAATTAATCTCTCATGTACTGTAGTCTGCCTGTACCTGCGTTTTGACATGCTCAATTAGCATGCAAATGGTGTCCACTCGCATTATTGCCACCTACTGTTAAGGAGTGTGAATAGATGAAACACTGTTGATTTCTTCTTAACAGTTTTTTGCCCAAGCAAAGGCCCACAGCCAACTGAAAATGTGTCCACAACCCATTTTTGGGTCGCGACCCACCAGTTGAGGATCACTGACTTAGATCATGCTTTTCTACCCCAGGGTACGCAAAATAGCAAAAAACTGCCATTCCCAAAAGTTTTCTATTGGACCTGCCATTTCTTTGTTATTTTCTTGATTTTTTTTTTATCTTAATTCATTTGGTTGTTATTTTGTTTTTTTTTCTTTAATATGGGAATTATTTTACTCATTTTTGCTCGTTCTTGATTGTTTGCTTCATTTTTTGAATTACTTTTTTTACCTTTGTTCATTTTTGCATTATTTTCTTCTTTTTTACGTTGTGTGAATCATTTTTCTCATTTTGGTTCATTTAGTAGGAGATTTTGATCATTTTTGTTTAATTTCTTGATTGTTTAATTCATTGTTTGAATTATTTTCTTTACTTTTTGTTCATTTTCCATTACCCAGTGGGGTTTTTCTGTGTGGAGTTTGCACGTTCTGCCCGTGTCTGCGTGGGTTCTCTCCAGGTACCCCGGCTTCCACCCACAACCAAAAACATGCACTAGGGGGTTAGGTGAATTGGTCACGCTAAATTGTCCATAGGTATGAATGTGAGTGTGACTGGTCGTCTGCCTCTATGTGTCAGCTCTATGATGAACTGGTGACTCATTCAGGGTGTACCCTGCCTTCACCCTTAGTCAGCAGGGATAGGTTCCAGCCTCCTCCGCGACCTTTGTGAGGATCCAGGGCTAGAAAATAAATGAATTGTCTTTACTCTTTGTTCGTCTTTGCCTTATTGTGTTTATTTTTTTTTTACATTTTGAGGATCACTTCATTTCCGTTTAAATTTTTGTTCATTTGGTAGTCTGCTTTTGTTCTTCTTTTGAATTTTTTTGTTCATTTTGATTTTCATGCCGTGAAATTCTTCACTTTTGTGAACCTTCTTTACATGTAGATTTAATGAGTTAAGATCTGTGGATTTATTTTGAGTAAAAATGTTGATGCTATTGTAGTTTACACTGGTAAATGGTCTTGCACTTACAGTATATAGTAGCGCCTTTCTACCCTACGGCACTCAAAATGTTTTACACTGCTTTCTATTCACCCATCCACATCACCATCCCATCACCAGTGACACTCACTGGGAGTCATGTGGTTCAGTGTCTTACTGAAGGACATGAGAAGCCAGGGATTGAACCACTAACCCTTTGGTTTCTGGGCAACCTGCTGTACCTACTGAGCCACAGCTGCCCCTGATGCTGATTTTTTTTTTCTTCAGCTGGGTAGAGACATCAAATTTTATGGGTTCTGAGCTGAAAGTGTATGAACCACTGACACAAGATATTGCACATAAAATCCATGATGTCCAATGAAAATGTCCAGTGAGGCTCCTGTATAGAACTAGGTCATCGTTTGTGTTCAAGGTGTTGCCCCTGCGTACATCTCTGACCTCCGTCCTCAGCAACATGTACATCTGAGAGTACGTAGGTGTTTTACAGAATACTTTAACTCTTACTCGGTTACATTTGTGTTGAAAAAAACCCGTAATTTTACTCAGTTACATTTGGCCATATCTCAAAGTGTATGAAAAGTTGATGTGAACAATAAAGTCAATTAAATAAATAAATAATAATAATAACAATAATAATAATAATAATAATAATAACAATAATAATCAAGTACATGAAAAAAATTACTTAACTAAGCAACAAAATGATCAGAAATTTACAAAAGTGATAAAAATAAGAAAAAAAGTGAATTAAACAGTCAGGAAAATTATAAAATACCAAACATAACAAGCACAAGTGAACAAAGTAAGCAACAAAATAAGGCAAAATGAAGAAAATAAGCAAGGAAATTAACAAAAATGAGTAAGATAATTAGCAATTTGAGCAAAAAAAATAGGCAAAATAATTTGCAAAAATAATTCATAATATTCAGCTTAACAAAATGAGGAAAATAAGCAAGAAAAATTGAGCAAAAAATGAGTCAACTTGAACAACAGTAGTAAAAAATAATAAAGTTTTAAAAAATGACAAAATTGAACAAAATAAGTAACAAAATGAATAAAATAAGCAAGGAAATCAACACAAAAGACCAAAAATATCGAAGTGCATCCAAAATATTATGCTGTAATAAATTGCATATTATAAGATTAGTTTTGTATGGGATACTATTTCTACTCTTACTCAAGAACTATCACCATAATTATAAATTGAGTACTAGAGTATTGTTTCTGTATACGGCTTCATCTTTGAGCTGCTCTGCATTCACAGTCTGGAGCTCCCTCCTGCCACATCTCTGACAGTCGGACTCCGTCACAGGTTATCAAAACTCAACTCAAAACCCACCTGTTTACAGTAAATCAGCCATAACTTCTGCTTTATGTCCTGTTTGTTTGTAACATTGCTCCCGTCTCTGAAATGACAGCTGATTTTGATGTCTGCAAGGAAAGCTTGGGTGACTTGAAAGGCGCCACCAAATAAAATAGATCCCTGCATTTTGTAGTGTAACGGCTGTGAAGAAAGCATGCAGTATTGCCTCTTGGCAATACTGTATGTTTACCAGTTTTCTAATTGATATGTTTTAGTTAGAAAGGGAAAAGCATATTTCTGGGGGGAAAAATGAGAGCTTGTTTTGGTATGATTGTAGTTTCACTCTTCCTACAGCCTAAACAACTGCACTATATGGGCCACGGTATCAGAAAGCTCACTTTGGTCTCCGGAGGATTGAATTTAAAACCTGATGAAGCATCAAAGGTAAAACAGTGTTGTTCCCAATGGACCTTTTACTGCATCTATAAAGTTATAAATCATCACCATGTATCAGCGCTCCAACCTCTTTGTCCTGCCGAAGGTCACAAAGGAACACACGTACTGGAGAATTTTGAATCTGTCACAAAGTGCACACATAAAGAAACTTCCATTCATCCTCGTTTGCAGTTTAGAGTCAGCTTAGCCCTCTGACATGTTAGCCCAGTCTAGGGGATACCTGAGTGTAATAAAAGCATGCGAGTCCCCTCTTTCCTTGCTTCCAAAGAAGACCAGTGCTCAGGGATTTGCTTTCAAACCTTTAATTTATTCACACCAAAAGGAAATAGAGAGCCTAAGTCATGCCCATTTTCTTCCCTCTCTCCATCCAACTGAATGATGCCACCATTTACACATATTGTATGATCTTTGTCAATTTAGAAGATAATTTTACACATCAAGAAAGCCGCCATTTTTTGCACAGATAGTGAAATGTCACTGTGTCACAACAAAAACGGACAGTACATCAACATTATTAGAGATATAGTATATTATAGGAGTAATCTGCAAGGCTTGTTGTGTGGTGTCCTCAGTGGGGGTATGACTAAATGGGATTAGATGTTGCAGTCCCATTTGTTTGAGCACAGTGCCTACTTTTAGTGATTTCACTTGCCTCTGTTTTGTATCACAGTTACTGTTTTAGAAGTTTTAGGTCACAGTTACAGTATTTGCAGGTTTAGACAAACATTGCTCCCTGTATTCCTCACTCCACAAAGTCCTTGGCTGGATGTGTGAAGTGCAAGATGTGCAGTTGCATGAGTGGGGCTACTCCACATTAAGGTCCTGACACTCTGGACCAGTACACCCACAGTGCTGCCCTGGAATTGGGACATGGGGGTTGCATACTTACCCCCAGCATAGCACCAACCAGTTGTTACCACCTCTAGGATGCTCTGGTTTGTCCGGACAGACTGGAGATCATGTTGTGCTGCAGACGCTCTTCATCGGCTCTGAACAGACTGTGCCGAGGTGACACCATCATGTTCATGATTTCTTTTTTGTAGTCTATAATTCTGTACTTTCACAGAAAATCATCTGTTGATAAGGAAGGATAAGATAGTGGTGTTCTTGAACTACCACATTCTCATTACTAGTTTTTGACCAGCAGATTGCATATGTTTCAAAACAGATCAAACCAAACCCATTAGATAGTCCACGGTTGGACTTAGAACAAGTACCCTGTGGAAAAGTAAGTATTTCTGATTTACCTTTCATCAGCATTAAGCATCATAACTGCATTAAAAGTCTTAACATGAATACCTTCCTGACAGCCTGGTGGGAATTTTTTAAAAATAACTTGTTTTTCACGTATCCCATGCATATTTAGAACAATCCAGATATCTGTCAAAAAAAGAAAACACTGAATTTTCTGTCATGGCAGGACAGAGGGATACAGATTTTAGAACATGTCATTCATGACAGAAATTCATTGTATTTCAACAACTTGAAACATAATATGGAATCAGCAGCAGTAAATTTCATGCATATCAGCAACTCAAGTCCATTATTCAATCAAGATTTAACTGAAATCAACTGAACTTAGCCATAGCTACATGGGTAAAAGAATTTCCAAGTCTCCGTTCCCCCAAATTACTATTAAAGACATCCAGGTCATTGTCAAAAATTGATGACTCAACCTCTCTTCCAACCACAAAATGGGATCAAGATCTATCCATCCACCCTGAACAAAAATTATGTCCACAAGTATGTAGCCACCTTCAGAATGACTAAAACTTGCATCCAGGGTTCTCAAGCAAGTGTGCAGTTTCACCTGGGGGTGTTTGGCGAGGTCAGATGTACAGGGGGGCATTGGGGCTGTGGTGGGAGACTGGGTTTCTGGTGGTTCTCTCGCTGCCAGTCTTATGTGCCCTATCCGCCTGGGCTGTCTGGTGTTGTGTGGCATCCATCGGTGGATGTTTGGGGACTTGTCTCTGTGTGCCTCTGGGCAGCTTCCATTTTTTTGGAGCACAACACTAGAAAACATGCCAGATGAAAAGCACAGTGCAGAGCAGTACACAAACACCATAGTTAATGGAAAAGTCCACATTATGACCAGAGGGTTATCACAGACCCTTTTAATGTTTTAGGAGTAGACTGTGACAATGCACATTGAGAAAATGTGCAGCATCCTTCATTAAAGCTTCCTCTCACTCCTTGGTCTTATTTTGTTGCTATGAAGTCAGAGTGCTACCTACTTGTGTATCATAAACATTCAGCTACAAAATAAATATGTTTAAATATGAAATATTCAAAGGCAGTGGAATAGATCTGCTCATTAATGTGTGATAGAATAAGTCTCCACTTACACAGTGGGAACATTAACAGTTGGTCATTAGCTCTGCTGTTTATCTTCAAAACTAACTATTACCATATTTGTTCATTGTTGGAGGAGACGGTTCCCTCTCACACACAAAGCATTCTGTTGTAGTGCAGTGAGGTCAGTACACACAGCTACTTACACCCACTCACAGGGCAGCAGAGCCAAAAACAGAGGGTTCTGATTGTTCTTGCATAGATGCAGGTTCAGCAATTTGATCAAGTTAGACTGAAACACTTTGTATGGACATGTAGTCCTGTCAGGTCAGAAAAAGAAAGTCAGACCAGTATTTTGTTATAAGGTGATAGTTTTCACATTGTAACAAGATTCTTATCATGATCTCTTTACCTTTTTCAACATGCAAACTTACTGCACTCACAGGCCTCTTTATTAGGTACAGCTGTTCAATTTCTTGTCAGTAGCTAATAGAAAATCACATGGCAGCAACTCTATTTATTTAGACAGGTAGACATGATGAAGGTGACTGTAGAAATCGCTACAACAGAATTAGATTGAAAAGATGGGCAGACAGAGTTTTAAATGCATGTAGCAGCAAAATAAGCAGCAAACTCAAGATTCAATACTCGTAACATCATTGTATCCATATGAGTTTAGAAGGGCTGCAAAAATGTGTTTGGATTGTTTATTCTAAGCTTCTGTAGCAGCGTTGTGGAAGGAGACACTGTTCAACTGTGACTTATTCTACGACATCAAAACATAATGATCCTTATTCTCATGTAATCGTAAATTAATGAAAATATTATTATTAGGCAAAAAGGACTGGTTTCATGATCCTGTGGTGATAGCTTGAAAATGGATAATTAATTTACTTGAGTCTTGACATGTTTATTGCTGAATTAATTATCTCTCAACTCTTGAGATACACAGCACTACTTCTTGTTTTAAGAAAAGATGGAATAACTCAACATTGACTGAAATGATGTACCTCAAACGTCCCATAATTTTGTGACCACAATTAAATTTCTAACATACCAACTTTTGGTGTGGGTAGTTCTACTGCTTCTGGAATAGGGCGTGTTACTACTTGTAACAACAAAATCAGGAAGTGCTTGAAAGTAGTTCATTCAACCTTACCCTGTTTATCTGGCACTGTAGGATCTCTACCCTGTCAACTTTTGTGATAGGTGGTACTACTTTCTGTGAACAAAGAAAGACTGAAAAATCACTCCAAATCCTGTGATTTGGTGACTGTGGATGCTTTGTGATCATGGATAGTCAAAAAACCTCTGGTTATTCATATTATATTTGTTTGCTTCAAAAAGATTTCTCTAAATGGGGTTTTTAAACCACTGGTCTGCAGCCCTCTGGTAGTCCGTAAAGGCATTGCAAGTTATCCCTTGCCTTGTGGTTTTAGTGTCTAGCCAGGACCATCATGGATCAGTTAGTAGTGTGGAAAAAGCAAGCGACAGAGGTGGAAGTCAGGCAAGATTTGGCTACATGCTGTTTGGATAAAGCTTCAACTTGACAGGAAACAGAGAAACATAAGCGGAAAAGACCAAGAAGAAAATACAGTGAGGACTGCATCAAATAGGGATTTACATTCACTACTGACGAGGTACCAGGTAACAGGATGTTTTGTATGTAACACTGAAAGCCATGAAGTCGCCCCCCTTTTCCCTCCACCTGCACGGAGCTGCGCTCTTCATGGGGCAGCAGCTCCCTCCCTCTTAGTGGGAGAAAATGTAATTGCCCCTCAGGGACAAATAAAGTACTATTGATTGACTGATTGAGTGATAAAAGACTCCTGACCAAACACTCCTACTGAACAGCAGTGGTCTGCATGTTGCTTCTTCATCAGAATGGTGGTCCACAGATCCAAAAAGGTTGAAAACTCCACCTCCAAATCTTTAGAACCGCTCCATGGTTGTGCTGCAACTTGTTACATGCATGCAAAACACAACACAACCACACCACATTATACACAGTGAGTTGAAATGTTTTATGAACCCACCAGTGTTTCAAATCAAACTGGATGGCTGGGAATTCTCAGCATGCCACTGTGTTCAGATCTCTGTCACCCATTACATTCATCTCCATAGCCTCGTTGCACTTGTAAACATTTCTTTGTCAAAGCAGTACAGAGGTACCGCTAGCTGACCAAGCAACACAAAAGGTCTTTATTTCTGTGCTGAAGCAGAAATGGCTTCATCTCAGGCTCCTTTCATCTCCCTGTCAGCTGGGTACCGCTCCATTTACACACTTTATCACCATAGCCGACGACGTTATGACCAATGATGATCAAATGTACCCACCCAAGTTGATGTTGTGTGTTATGCTTATGTATCTACTGCTCTGGCTGATAAAAGGGCCACACACTAGTGAATGGTGAAACACAGACAACAGCTGATGCTTACATCTCCCCCTGTCAAAGGGCACTGATTGCTTCCAGCATGTCAGATCAGATACTAGTGCATGGCAGCATTCATAAAGCTTCCCTCACACATAGCATTTACCTTCTGTCTTTGTTTTTCTTTTCTGTTATTCACACGCATGTGGTTGTGTATACAGATCCCTTTATACTTCCCTTGAGGTAAACAACTCTCATTTCAGCAGACATAGTAAAACCTCATGGCATGCATGTGAAACAGACTGTGACACCTTTGCTTTGAAGGCAGTTCACTGTGTCAGAGCATTCTCCAAGAAGAGCTGTCATGCACATGCCATAGAACAGAGGTGCAGCTTGGATATTTGACTGTCATATTGTTACACTGAGGAGCCTTGACCTCCGCTCAGAGCTTGGGAAAAGATTGGCCATTTCCTCTTCATGGGCCTGTGAATTCTCTTTGACGGCACCAAGTATTGATTGCCCATTGTACATAACATGGATCAGGCTGAGTTGAAGCCAAATGCGCTTTTCACCAAGGAGTTTTAATTGATATTCACTTAATATAACATTTATAACACAGCAAGAGTTGATTCGTCTGGAGGCCTGGTCGAGTATGTACCAGGCAGGCCCCATTCAGACTTTCATTAACATCCGTCCTGACGTATGAAGATAGAAGTGTCTGTTCACACCTGCTGTTACAGATTTGTCTTTCCTCTTCGGTTCTGATTAAATCTAGCTCATTGTTGAAAGAAACTAGCTGCTTTGGTTCAGAGATGGCATTTCACGGAAAAACACTAATCAATAGCTGTAAACAATTGATTATTAATCAATTAGCCCCCAACCATCCAGCCATGTTTTTGTGTGTGTATGAATAAATGAAAACTTTATTGCCCCAAGGAAAATTTGTCTTGCACCAAGACCATAAGACTAAAGTAACATCAACATCCACAAGGAGAACACACACCATAAACACATGATTAATTACATAAAATCCTCTAGAACATCAATATAAAAGAGACATGATTACAGTAAGGTGTGTGAAGTAGCAGTATAGTGCATGTGCAGGCTGGATGCTTCGTGGAACAAATGATGTGATGCCTCTGTTTGTCCTCATCCTGGGTATCCTGTACCTACATCCTGAAGTTCATACTGAGAACAAAGAGGGTGCAGTGGGTCTGATTCAATGTATAATGGTCTGTGCTCTATAAATCTGTTAATCTGATTTATTTTGTTCTTTTACATCTGCGTGTGTAAAACAAAAATAGCAGAAAACAGAAGTGATGGTTTTAGGAAGGAGTGGAGGAAGACATATCACACCAAGTCCAAGGGCAGGTGCTTCAAGAGCTTCAAGAACTTGGGCCTCTTTATGAGTTTTTGAATATAGATATTCAAATTCTTCATTACGGAAAAAGGTACCGTATTTTCTGGACTATATGTCACTCTGGAGTGTAAGTCGCACAAGCCAAAAAATGCATAATGAAGAAGAAAAAAATGTATATAAGTCGCACTGGACTATAAATCTCATTTTTGGGGGAAATTTTATTTTATAAAATCCGACACCAAGAACAGACATTTCATCTTGAAAGGTAAGGTGTAGTAATAATAGAATAGAGAACAACAGGCTGAATAGGTGTCTCGTATGTTAACGTAATATATTAACAGTGATTCACATAACTATAGCATAAAGAACATAATCTAACAAGTTCACCAAACTCACGATTTCACTCCTAATCGCTAAATCCTTTAAATTCTTCATCCTCGGTGTCGCTTCTGAACAACTCTGCCAACTCCGGAGGTAGACGAAGCGCCACTTCCTCCTGTGCCTGGCTGTCGTCAGACTCAGCATCAGTTCCATTTCCAATTATTCCGGCCTTTCTGGATCCCGACAGGATGGTTTTGCTTGTCACTCAAGTCCATGCCTTGTCAATGCATCCGATGACTTGCTGGAAAGTTGCATGACGCATCCTCCTGGTTACCGTGAAGCTGTGCTCTCAGTCCATAACCAACATGGAAAATGTTTTAATATATAAGTCACACCAGAGTACCCACGTTGTACACATAGCCAGACGATGAAAAAAAGTGCAACTTATAGTCCGGAAAATACGGTAGGTAACAGAGAGCATCATTCAGGTGAACACAGGCAGCAATATGCTCACACATGCACTCAGAACACATCACCGTAGATCCCTTTCAAGTACTTAAGTATTAAATATAATTGAAGGAACATTATCTTTTAGGGAAATTCAGATCAGCTCATAGAAAGACAGATCAAATGCTTTAGGTGTCTTCAGTCTTCTCAGTCTTCAGTCTGTCCTCAGATGTGATGTTGAACAGTGAGGTAGTGGTGGGAATGAAGGATCCTGCAGCGTAGTGATGTTAGTCACCCATGTACACCTCATGTTGAGACAGAATGAGGTGAAGACGGTGGTCTGGGTGGTCCATGATGTCCTCCATCTGTCCACCACAGCCCCCAGTGAGCCCAGCCTCCCACCAACCACTGATCCAGCCTTTTTAGCCAGTCTGTTCAGACATTTTACATGTCTGTGTCTGACGCTGCCTCCTTAGCAGACCGCAGCACAAAATAGCACACTTTCAACCACTGACATGTGCAGCATCTCAGGGCAGACGTTAAAGGACCTGAGCCTCCTATGGACAAATAGATGACTCTGTCCCTTTTGATATTGTCCATCTGTGCTCTGGGACCAGTCCATCTTGTTGTCCAGATTTCGGCACCACCTTAATGTCCTCACTGCCAATATTGACTATGATATTCAGTATGCATTGTTGGCATGTTAGATAGAGCACATCAGCTGAGATATCAGTCCTGAATGTGTACTGGGACAGACACATGTTCAGACTACAGGGGGAGTGTGGACGAATGCATCTCAAAACACCTCCAAATGTGTCCTGGCTGACTGGATTGCAGAACATCCTGGGGTTGTTCATATAATGCACTGGAGCTGTCCACATGATTGGATTTGATCACATTTGGATGGATGTTAATGCAAGGTCTGAATCAGATCCAGTTTTAAGCTTTATCACAGCTACCTTGGCTCAATTCCCAGCCTAGGCCCTTTGTTGCTGCTCCCCACTTTCTCCCATCACTTCGTTCTGTCTCTCTACTACATCCATCAAATAAACCAAAAATGCCCAAAAATATCTTTTAAAAAGTCTCTCCTTCTTCCAAAGGGAAACAGAATGATGCATTTGTAATTGACCATTGTGTAGTTTGCTCGCCATGAGCAGGGGTAAGTATATGAGCAGCTGTGCCTGCAGCTGTAGCAGAGGAATGCTGCTCGGTGTGTTGTTCAGTTTCTGTTGTTTTAATTGCTTGAGTCTGAGTAGTTCAATGACCTTTAGTTAACTCACAAAAGAGCATATGCCAGCTTCAGTCAGTCTAATAGAGAAACACGCTAAGCAATATTTTGTTCCAGTAGCGCACTGCTGAACAATACCTGTTCACATTATAATACAGATGCTGTTTTATTTTTAGGTAATTGTTGAATTGTTAGTAATAATGTGACTGGAAAATAGTTGGCAATTTGCACCGAGGTATGGCAGTTAAATGGACCTTAATTGACCTTAAAGAAGGCATCCCATGTTTTAACAAGTCAGTTGAACTCTCACATGCCTCTAGAATGTGTGTTTTGAATTACAGGTCAAATATCACAGAGATCCCTCATTCTGTCCTGCGTACTACTGGTTGTCACACTTATTTCAGACAAACTGCTCAGTCTCTGTTGCTTTAAATGCAAACGAGCTGCTGTTGACTACACCCTTTTTCTGTCTGTACCATGGATTCCATCATGTGGGCTCCCTGGAATCCTTGGGAAATGAGGATGGCTTTTGTAGTTCTGGTGATGCTGAAGTCTGACTGAGGTCATTGATTCTGTATTTGTGACAAATAAACAAATATTACAATTATAAAGTCCAGTTTCATGTCCAGTTACATGCTTTAATACTTTAATAGTGAAAAAGACATGAGACTTTTTTTACTGTACATCTCCTTTAAATGTATCTTCTGCATCAGACACAACCAGAGATTGTTCAGTCATCCATAATCACAAAGTATATGCTGAAAAAGGCGGGCGCCAAATCACAGAATTTTGAGTCTTTCTTTATTCCAAACCGTTGCTTCACCTACTCCAAAAGTTGACATGATGAAGATTCTATTGTTGTCGACAATCAGGGAAAAGCATTAAATGAATTGTTCCAGACAACTTAAAGATATTACCTTTTTCTTTACAAGCAATAATGCCCCCTATTGAAAAGGATAAAGATATTCAAGTGATCAGTAACTGTTGCAGGTTTCAACTAAATTGGTTTATTTACTTTTAAACACCTGCAAATTTTGTTGTAACAAGCAGTGACACCGTCAAACCCAAAAGCTGGTAGGTTTAAGATTTGATAGTCGTCAATAACTACCAATTTTCAAGTCAATCGGTGCTGAGTTGTTCTGAGTTCTTGCATCTTGTCTTGAAACAACCAATAGCTCCTGTCAATTGAAAACTATTAGTACTACCTATCCCAAAAGTTTATAGGATGCAGATTTTAAGTCACTAATTAGCATGTTGAGTGTCAAGGAGATTGCTCCACCATTTTCAAGCTATTGTGTTGACACACCAGGTATGGGGACACAAATGCATTGGTGAAGCTAATGTACACATTTTTTAGATAACTAGGGGTAGGTGATACTGTATATTAAAGTATCCATGTCATGCGCATTTGCAGCAACTTAGTGTAATTATTTTAGAAGAAAAAGCACAAAATTACAAGTGGGGATTCTTCTTCCTGAAATGGTTTTGCCTTATTTGGAGTTTCCAGGGTGAGGCAAGGAGTTTAGCTAGATAGTGTCATTGCTTTTCTTTGTATACAATAGATGCCCAGTGGGGGCTGGTGTTAAATGTAAGCTTGTGTAACTCACAGTCCCTGAGTGATCTTCCAAGAAAACATCCATCCATCCATCTTCTACCACTTATCCGTGGGGTCGGGTCGCGGGGGCAGCAGCTTGAGCAGGGAAGCCCAGACTTCC
>JAQQAE010008039.1:0-15459 GCA_029823295.1 Pseudamia nigra | reverse complement strand
GGACAGCATCTCAAAAACACATAAGTCCCCATCATCCACGGGTCCTCACATGTCCAGCAGCCGCTGTCCCCTGAGGATCCTTGGGTTCCCCGCGACCTGTCTTCCTGTCCAAAACAGCGTGTCAATTGCATTGAGGTCCAGCTGGTCAATTCCATGTTGATTTTGGGTTTAGGGAGCGATTCTGACATGGCCTGAAGCAAACACACAAACAAGACGCAGGGAGAACTGGGACGGGAGCAAGATAGAAATGCCTCCTCACTCTCTGAAAGCTGGAAGAAGAGACCAGCACTGGGTTTAATTACAATCACAGCAGCAAATGTTGAATTCACTTCAGATATATAAAAGTAACTGTACACTGGAACTACACATTATGGCTGATTGTTTTCTTATTCGTGTGAATTCTTGATCACATTTAGATCCAAACATACTTGTAAATGACCAAAACCATATATTTTTTAAATTCAGCTCTGACTGAGGTCCATCAACGAGCCACGGCTGGCTGGATGAGGGCGGCTACAGAGAGCAGTCAGACTCTATACTGTTCAATGCACTTAATTACATTCCCATGTCATTATATTGTCATTCGTTTATTAATACCGTGGTCCTTTTTTTAAAGAAAAATCATCGTTATTTAATGCACTTTGTTATTCATTTTGTGGATTTGTTCATTTTCATGATTATTTTTTCACTAGTTTGTTCATTTTGTGGATGATTTTTTTTCTTTATTTTGTTCACTTTTCTGATCATTCCACACTTTTTTGTTAATTTTTGTTCATTTTATGAATATTTTTTCACTCCATGCTCAATTTTTGTTAATTATGTAGATCATTTTTTCCACTTTTTGTTCATTTAGTGGATCACTTTTTCACTTTCGTTCATTTTTGGGCCATTTTGTGGATCATTTTTTTCACTACTTTTCCAATATTTTGTTAATTGTAAAAAGCATATGAAGAATTTTGTTAAGTTTGTCATCATTTTGCATTCTGAATTTGAATACAGTGATGAAAATATGTGCACATTTTCTTTCAAATATCCTCAGCTAATGTTTACTTGCTCATAAACATACATTTGCTTGATTTAACTTTGTTTAAAATGTATCTCAACTTGATGGCCACTGAAAAATGCAAGTCACAAGACAATGCCAGCTGAGAAACACTGGCATATGGTTTATAAAGACAGAACTAAAACGAAAGCAGAAGTGAATGGAGCTTTCAAATTATTGTCTATTAATGAACTCCATCTGATGATTTGAATGGACTCTGTGTCTGAGATGGAATCTACTGATGTGTTTCACCACAAACTATGGGCGGTATTAATAAGGTATGTGACTGCAGGTTCAGTGATCACACTAATTATGATAATTTGTGAAATGTTTCTCCTACAGTCGCCTCAAAACAGCTGCACTGTGAAGCTTCACGATAAATTAAACGTAGCAGCACTAAGGGACGGTGTGACACAAAAAGGAGCTGCAGTGATTTTCATTTCACTGAAGCATACAGTTACAAAACAACCCATTCTAACTGACTTACCAGTCATTATCATCTCAGTTTCTACCTCCAGACAATATGTACATTATGCATTTTCTATTAAGATACATAAAATGAAATATACCTTAGTAATTACATCACTATGTTGATGTTTCAATGCACTGGAGCAACTTCAATATGCAATGAATTCCCCATGCTGCTGTTTTCATAATCAAACTAAAAACAAAAATTGAAAACATTATTTTTGTTAGTTATTTAATATTTAATAATACCTATTGGTGTTTTATTTTATATTGTTGGAAAGCCTGACTAGTCACCTTTACAATGTGGGACAGGTTACAAGGAGTGTGCATTCATAAAATGAGAAACACAGCTAAATGTGTGGTAGCTCCCCCAAAAATGTGACAAAATCCCCTGCAATATTCTCCTTTATGACTGGAACTTCTCATCACCGAAGGCAATCTCAGTGAGATATCGGAATGAGATTCTGGGGCCAGTGGTAATCCCATATCTCCAGAATCTGGGACCTACTGTACATCCATTCTCCAGGATGACAACGCTTTCCCCCACAGAGCCAGGATCATCAAGGAGTAACTCCAGAATTTGGCAGGGGAGAGGATGGAATCACTTGCTATAAGTCCAGACCTCAATCCAGTTGTGGGATCAGTGTGCTGTATGTGCTAGAGTGACCAACACAACCTTCAAAATTCCTGGTTGAGGAATGGGATAGCACCCCCACAGCAAAATGTGACCAGGCATGACCACCATAAGGAAGAGCTACTACGTGAGCTGTTTTTACTGCATATGGATGTTCCACACACTACTCATATGTGTTGTTTTTTTCAGTCTCAGCATGCAACTCAAAACAAGAGTAAATACCAACAGGAGATTTTGGCACATATTTTAGTACTTACTTATTGAGGCAACCAAACTGAGGTCAAGTCACCTCACATGTGCCTCAGGGGGGCTCTAAATTATTCCACATTTCACTTTGTGGGCCACAATGCAGGGTGGGGGTGATCAGGCTTCAGGGTGGAGCTTATGGTATGAATGTAACTGAATCTTCTCTTCTGATAAGCACTCCTCAGGTGCACATGTGCTTCTGATGCACAGTAAAATAAAGAATCCACCCTGTAAGACAAGTGTTGAGAGCTGAGTCTTGCCTCTTGGATGCACTCTTCATACAGCCTTATCAGAAAATCCTACAAAACTGAATATATGATGGTCTGTGCAGTGTTTAGTGTGGATAAAATAGATGTGTTCCATCGTAAATGTGTTCCATCGTAAAATGCAGACATTCCCTGAGCAACTTGTTAATGTTTCCCACTTTTGTATAGTGTTCTTATATGCTAATTCTGGTGGAATATTTGGCTAAGGAAAACTTTTACATCATGCTTTGTCCTCCATGCTTAATTAGAGTTTGGTCCTCTCTCCCTAGTCAAGGATGAGTGTGTGTTTTTGTTATAGGCTCTGGAATGGAACCCACAAGGGCATCAAAAAGAGGACTATTGTCAGAGCTAGGAAAAACTGGCAAGTCCTACAGTGAAGTAAACAACTTTGTGCAAGACAGAAACAGATGGAAAGAAACTGTAGTTTGTTTTATGTCCCCCACGGGATGAAGTGAGTTAAGTCAAGAAAGTCAGGATGTGGTGGTAATGGCAGTAGACAGGAAACTCGTATTCAAGACCAGGATCACACACTTTGATGTTGTCCCTTGCAGCAACCCCAACTACCCTAACAGGTTACTACGGTAAATGAAAGTGTAATCTGCCTTCATGGTGTTAACCACATGTGAAGTAAGTGTTCCAGACCATATTAACTGCACGCGAAAACAGATTATGTGGTTTGTAAGAATTCAGCCATTACAGTCAGTTCCCATGATGAAAGATCCAATGGACAGACCTCGGTCAAGACATAATTTATGGTATGAATCCCACAGAAGACCCAACAGAGTCAGGGACACAGGAGACATAAAGGGATGCCGGGACATAACCTGTGGGTAAGAGATGATTAAAACACAAATCCAAGAAATGTGGGGTGCTGATTATATCATGTGGACACTTGAGAGAGTTAATTGGGGAATTGAATGTTGAGAAAATACATATAAGATACAAATGTATCTGATATAGATGTTAATTGTTGCAATTTTTGATATGTAATAAGTGAATCGAATGAATGTTTTGAGTACAATCATAACTGTATAAACTATTCTTGACTGTTCAGTGAGTCTGATGTGGAAGTAACTTAAAGTGGTAATACCGCTGTTGGCCACTGGGGCACTGTTCAGTGGGCAGTTGGATTTCTCTCTGAAAATACAGGGTGACCCAAAAAAATGGGAACTTTTCAAGTGCCTGTTGGCAGATATGAGCAAGTGGCAGCACAGACAGTAACCTTGAGCAAGTAAACACGCCGCCCTTTTAGTTTTTTAAGCTTTCAATTACTATGAATAAAATATTTTTCTTCCATCACTCTTTGTTTTATTGGATTGTTAAAAAGTTGCCATTTTTTTGGGAACTTTTCTTGTACTAAGTGAGTAAATTTTTGTCCGGAGTCATTATGCTCTCAAATATTTTCTAAGTGATCTGGTGGTCTATCTTTAAGTTTTTGCTCCATTATTAAAATATTACTGTAAATTATCTGACAAATCACTGCTGTGCTGGGATTTAATTGAGAGGTTGCTAAGGTAACTCGACTCACCCACGGAGTAAGACCGAGTCGGACCTTTGTATCTTCTATTTATTCAGTAGAACATAATTTTACCTGAGATATCCTCAATTGTAGCTGTGGTTCAGTGTTTACACAAACACTACCATAATATTACTTTTTGTTCAGCATTGCTTGATGAAGATTTACTGCATCAGTAAGCTAGCTGCTAACATTACGTTACCCTTAAGACCCCTGACATATTTTGCACCTGTAGCTATGCCGCCATTTGTCCAAATATGGTCACCTGGCCTTAACACGACCATTCAGAATCCAATGGATGACATCACAGTCACTTTGTCCACTAATATATACAGTCTATGGGTTGTAAGTTGTGTTGACTGGCAGGTTGACTGTTTAATCATTTAGATCTGTCCACCACAAATGACAGGCTATTGCCTGGTTTACTAACATTGTAGACTGCACCTTTAAAAGATAATGAGGAACAATCTGTAAGTGGTCATTTGCATACAACACAAACATGACTTTACAAAATAAGTGCAGTGGTGTGTTATTAAATCCCTTGAGTGTATACAGTATCACATAAGTGGTAAGAGAAAGAGTTCAGAAATGAGAGAATAAGTAAAAAAAAAAGTGAAATGTTTGTAATTGTTACTTTCTCACATGAGCTATATTTCCTGAAAACAAACATACGGAAATCAACTGTTAGATTTTTGTAGAGAAGCTGAACTTTATTTAACATTTCAACAATATAAACCTGTAACCTCAGTTATATGGAAAAGTAAATACAGTTGTGTTTAAATCGAGTAAACAGTGATTCATCTTCATCCATTCCCCTACCAGACTGATGTAGTACAATGTGAGCTGTTACACGCGCTTGTCCACTAGGTGACAGTGTCCCCTGCAGAATAAACACTGCTGCCACTACTGCTTTTCTTGTTGCAAGACTATCTACACAACGAGCCAGACTAATTTGAATTTAATAAATGCTGTGGTTTGTCTGTTCTCTTCTTATCAGTCTGCACTGCGGAGAAGAATCATGAAGACTCTGACCGCAAAGAGCGCCACATTATGTATGAAGGCACACAGGGCAAATAAGAGCCTACGGGATAAGCAAGTCCTGATAAATCTGAAATCCCACTTAGAGCGCTGCAGATAGTGATTTAATAGAAAAAAGGAGAAAGCCACAGTGGGAGTAGTGTATCTGTGTTTCCTGAATTCTTAACGTGTTTAGTAAGTCCTGCTCATGTAGTGTTTACATGTCAGGTGTGTGTCTGTGTTATATTCAAAATATAATGAATATTTTGCATTATTTAGTTAATTTTCTTAATATGTATCATTTAACTTTATATATTTCCACTTTTCTCACTTAATTAGTCTTAATTTGATCTATTTTCTTGATTATTCAGTTTTTTAAACTCTTTTATTCATACTAGGGACACAATTTTTGTTCATTTTTGATAATAGATTGATATCATTCATTTTTCTTCATTTTGTTTTTTTGTGTTAATTTATGCCAGTTTTCTTCCATTTTGGTAATTTTGTATTTTTTTTTAATTAATTTTGGATTATTTTATTAATTTTTGTTTATGTCCTTGATAATTTTGCTCATTTTGTTTCTTATTTTCTCAATTTTTGCTCATTTGGTTGCCCATTTAGTTTATTTTTGCTGAATGTGTTGACTTTTTGTTCACTCTTGTTCATTTTCTTGATTATCTTTCCATGTTTCCATTATTTTCATAAGAGGGGTCACAGCTCGTGTCCATCTTGGATGTTGATTGATTATGCTGTTCATTTTCCTTCATTTTGTTAATTAATTTGTTTAATTCAGTGATGCTCAGTTTGTTAAGTTATGTTGATTTTCTTGGTCATTTTCTACCTTTCTGTTAATTTTGTGGATTATTTTTATGTATTTTTTATGAATTATTAATTTACAATATTTCTTAATTATTTGTACATTTTTCCTTATTTCCCTGCTTTGTTCATTTTTGTTCATGCCCTTGATTATTTTACTCATATTGTTATGTATGTTTTCCATTTTTACTCATTTTGTTGACTTTTGCTCAATTTGTTTCCCATTTTTCTTCACTCTTGTTAGTTTTGTTGTTCATTTCATTTATTTTTTAAAAATTATTTTACCCATACTAGGGACAAAAATTGTGTTTATTTTAATTATTGATAGATTATATTGTACATTTTTTATTTTGCTCTGTATTTTTTCCATTTTATCAGTTTGATTTTTTTTAAATTTCACATTTCACATAATAAAACGCAAGGGTACATTTAAACAAAAAACTAAACAATGTGATGTTTGTGGCATATTCCTATACAGACTTATACTAAGACCCACACTTCAAATATAATACTTCTTTTTACAATTCACTTTGAGAAACAAAAATCTTTGCCCTATTCATATTCAAAATAAAAGTTGCATTTGCATGAAAATCATGCAGTATATAATCTATAACATAACCACAGAATTACTTATTAAACCAAAAATGTTTCTGTAATTTAAAAATGTCAAACGTATTTTATAAAGTTATTTTTAGTGCTAAATTAAATTATACAAAATTTGTTACTTATTGTTGCTATTTGACATTGCTTGTCTGGTTTTGTAAGAACACATTTGACATTACTTATCAAAATATTTACTAAATGTATGTGGAGATTTGCCATGTTTTATTTTAAAAACAAATACACATATCTAATATATATTTATGTCATAAATATTTAGCAGGTGTAGCTTTGAAAAAAGTGGTTGTCTTGGTGCATCATGATTAGAGAATGTTGCTAAGTGAACAAAAGCCTTTTGTAACAATAATATTGACTTTAAATGAGTTGGGAAAGTACTTTCCCATACAATATTATAGTAGGTTATGGATAAATCAAAGCATAAAATAATTTTAACTTTGCTGAATTACGTACATAACTTCTTATTTTTTCATTATGCCAAGCGATTTGGTGACTTTATTGCAGACAAAACCAATTTTCTCTCTCAATAAAAGGTGATCATTGACCTGAACACCCATAAACCTGACAGATGAAAGTTTTGAAATTTCCTCATTTTGTATACAAATTTTAATTTCTTCAGATTTATATTTTCTTTCTTTTCTATCATTAAATAACAATTTTTTTCACATTTAATGATAGCTTTTTAGCTTGAAACCAAATGGAATATTTTAAGACTATTCAGGTGTTTGTGAGAGATTAAGAAGTTGGTGTCATCTGCAAATAAGAGTGGAACAATAGATGTAGTTACTGCAGCAAGATCATTAATATATATTTTTTCATTTTGATGTTAATTTTGTTAATTTTTCAATTCTCCTGATTATTGTCTTCATTTCTGTTAATTTGGGGGATTATTTTCCATTAATTTTTGCAAATGTTCTCAATTATTTTTTCCTTCTTTTTTGCTTATTTTGTTAATTTTTGTTCATTTTCTTGATAATTTTGTTAATTTTGGGTTTTTTTGGTCACTCTTGCAGATTTTATTTTATTTTTTTCATTTTTAAAATTATATTGTTCATAATAAGGAGACATTTTGTCCATTTTGATTATTGATTGATGTTGTTCTTTTTGTTCTATTTTTGTACCTTTTTTGTTCCTTTTGTTAATTCATTTGTTAATTTTCATGCACATTTTGCTAATTTATGCAAATTCTTTTTTTTGTTTTTTTCTGTTAATTTTGTGGATTATTCTTATTTCTTTGTTTAGCAAAACATGCATTTGTTCATTTTCTTTATTTTCTTTCTTAATTTTTGTTCATATTATTGATTGTTTTGTTACATATTTTCTCAATTTTTACTCATTGTGTTGCTTATTTTTTGATTTGTTAACCCTTTGTTCAATCTTATTCATTTTCTTGATTATTTTTGGTAATTTTTAATAATATTTTTGTTTATTTTTGCTCAGTTTGTTAATTTTTTCTTCATTTGTATTAACTTACCACCCAAATGCTTGCTTATTTTGTTGATTTTTGCTCATTTTGTAACTATGTTTATCCATTTTCCCACATTTTGTTGCTTATTTTGTTTACAGTTTTTTGTTTCCTTAGTTATTTTTGTCACTTCTACTCATCTGCCTGATAATTTTGTTAATTCGTATTCATTTGCTTGCAGGTTTTGTTCATTTTTGTTCATTTTACTACCTTTGATCACTCTTATCCATTATTTCAGTCATGGGTTGTTTGTTTTACTCAGAAAATGTACAAATGGACAACTCTCCAGAACACACAAAACTCAGTCTTCAGTGTTTAAAATTCAAAAGTTCATGAAATGATCCAGAAATTTCTGATGGAAAATATTCCCTCAACACTAAAACCACACCTACACTCTTAGTATAATACATTTTCTGCATAGTCAACCCTTTGTCTTCCCCAATACAACATAGAATAATGGCTGTGCATTACATGCATTTGCTTTAAAGTTCACCAGTAAAAACACAAAGGAAAAATACAGATTAATTCAGTAAAAATAATGTTAATGTATAGTAATTACAATCCACCTTTAAAAGTCATCAAAGGCACTTCACGCCCAGTTTTTATTCAAATGTACAGTATATAACACCGTACATCTAAAAATGTACAGTACAGTGTTGTTAAGGCACCCCTGTAAAGGCTGTGTGACAACAGTGAATTACAGTAAAAAGTACATTGTTCATTTTTTCATCACACAGAGTGACTCAAGTCTGATCGATTTCTTCGCTGTAGAGCTACTATCAATCTGCACTATGCAGCAACATCACATGGTCTATAGCCACGTGTTTTCTTCATCACTGCTGCAGCGTAGACTGTAAGTTGTAGCGTCGTCCACACGCTGATATAATAAAAATATACAGAATTATAGGCAGGGTGTCAGAAAAATGTATAGAACAAAATTAGATAGCACTGAACAATTTAAATATTTTTCTTACAGTATTTACATTGATATTGATTCTGCTGTCAACAGCATTTGCCAAAAAGCTGAGTCACAATGTAAAATATAAATGAAAACAGAATTTGATATTTGCAAAAATCGCAAACACCATATTTCACTGAAAATAGCACAAACGCAAAACACCAGACTGTGAAGCTGAGACATTTCACTCTTTGTTAAGTTGTGAATTGGTTTAAAAACACCTGCATGATTTTCTGCAGTTTATTAGGTTAACCCCCAAAGACCACAGCACAATCAAAATCACTCTTCTGTTTGAAAACTGCAAATGAAAAGGAAAAATTTAACTTTCCAACTGTATGATGCTAGCTGCTAGAATCTGTTTGAAAAGTAAAATAAATATGGGAGAGCGAGGCACCACAAAAACTCTTCCACATGGGTGTTTAAGGGTTAACTGGCAACGAGTTTGTAGCAGGACTGAGTGGTGAGGCGTTCACAAATTTCTTTTGCTGGCAACAATTTATGATTGATGTTTGTGTAAGTATTAGGGGATTTCATTTCCTACACTCCAAAACATTCATAAAAGATTGGGAGAATCAGAAGAAATCTTTGTGAGGGACAAGGACAGAAACTTCTAAAGGATGAAAGTGATCTTTTTGCCCTCACATGGCACTGCTTTAAAAACAGACATGATTACATGGTGAATATGAATGCACGGGCTCAGGAACACTTCTACCACCACTGGTAAATCTCCTTCATTTAACAAAGAATCCCTACATAAACTACAGCTCTGGAAAAAATATAGAGACCACTGCAAAATTATCAGATTCCCTGATTATACTATTTATAGGTATGTGTTTGAGTGAAATGAACATGTCGTCGTTGTTTAATTCTCTAAATGACTGACATTTTCCCTAAATTCCAAAAAAAATAATGTTATTTAGAGCATTTATTTGCAGAACATGACAAATGGCCAATATAAAAAAGATGCAGTGTTTTTACACCCAAATTAATACAAAGAAAGTAAGTTCATATTCATTTTTGCACAATACTAATGTTTTATAACAATAACAATAATGAATTAGATTTATGTAGTGCTTTTCAAGTCTCCTTCGCAAAGCGCTTACACAAATACATTATTTATTCACTCCACATTGACTCCTGGTGGTGGATTACTGTGGCTCAGGAGGTCTGATAACCAGTGAGTTGGAAGTTCAAATCCTAGTCACTGTCTTTGTGTCCTTAGGCAAGACACTTCACCCACCTTGCCTTGTATTAATGTGAATAACGTTTTAACTTAGGAAGAGTTCAGAAATCAATATTTTGCGGGAATATCCATGATTTACTTACTATTCCTCATTAAGTAAGCTTTGGTTCAGGTGTTCACCTCATCAGTACCTCATGAAGTAGAATGATGTGTGTTTGTGTTGGAATTCAACGGACACTGAAATGGAATGGTTGTCATACATGTAGACATGCTATTTTTTTATCTTTTCCAGAGCTGTATATCTAGAAATGCTGTCACCTTCTTTGGATCTGAGCTCATTTAAAATGAACTGAGGCAAAGTAAGAACACTGTCCTGTGGTCTGACCACTCCAAAATGAGAAATGATTTATAGAAACCATGTAGTCCATGTCCATGTACCCGTCACCATCTTTACTTCAGAAAGACTCAGCTTTTTTTGCGCTTGACTAAATTAACTGCAGTGTGTTTCTCCAAGGTTTCTCTTCTTTTCCTGCTAGTGACTCAACTTTTTTGATACACACTGCTGTCGTCAAAATCATATTGGACACAGATTTTTCAAAACATTTGACATTGGATGTGTTGGTTTTGTGCTGTTTTCAATGGAACACAGGGTTTTTGTATTGGCAAATCATCACATTCTGTTTTTACAGTGGTACCTCAGACAACGAGTTTAATCCTTTCCGACGTCACGCTCGGTATCCGAATTTCTTGTTGTCATAAGAGCTCTTCTTCTGAGGTACCGCTGTATAAACATTTTAAAAAGTGGCTCAACTTTTTTGGAAACAGGGCTATACTAGGAATGTAGGGTTTCTAAATGCCTGCTTTAGTACTATTTAGGCTCACAGGCTGCATTGTGTTGTTTACAGACTGATATGATATTCAAATTTTACAGCATTTTCCCAGCACTTACAGTATTTAGCAATTTTACTTTTGATATTTGAAATTTTTCTTATTGGTGGAGACCTAAATCCCTTTGTGTGAATTTCTAAATGTAGTGGGTTTATGTGATTAGTTTCATTCATGTGACTGTTTGTCTACAGATAATGGTTCTCCATTATCTGTAGACAACAAAACAAACAAAAAAAACAAAAAACAAAATAAAAAACAAACAAGCTTGAGGCTCATGCATGAATCCCCTCACATTTTACAGCACAGCTAGAAAAAGGAATGGAAACCAGGGTGATAATTAATGCAAACTTAAACTGGGGAACCGAAACTAACAGTAAACGTAATATTGGATATTCTCAGACTCACAAAAACTGAAAAGTACAATGAAGAATTGAACTCATTAAATAGAATTGTGTTTTTTCTCTTTGAACTACAATTTCCAAGCAAGACTATTCAATTCAATTTTATTTGTATAGCACCAATCATAATCACTGATTATCTCTAGGTGCTTCACAATTCAAGGCTGAGACCTCATGACTATACAGACAGAGAATCATTTGCATTCACAACTATGGACAATTTTTTTAGAGTAATCAGTTAACCTAGTGCATGTTTTTGGTTGTGGGAGGAAGCTGAAGTACCTGGAGAGAACCCACACAGACATGCAAACTCCACACAGAGGGGCCCCACCACCTGGTGTTGGGATTGAACCCAGGACCTTCTGGCTGTGCTGTGGTGTGTGCTACCCACTGCACCACTATGTTGCCCCTTATCTTCTTCTTCTCCTTTCAGCTGCTCCCCTCAGGGGTCGCCACAGTGACCAATGAGCCCCTTATGCACACATTAAAACTAAATATAAATGGTCAATTAGAGTAAATACAAATGCAACTAAAACTATGTGTACAATCACAAGACAGATTAAATGCAGAAATAAAAACTGATGAACATCCAGAACTACTCTATTGGAAATCTGATTTGTTTTCCTCCTGGAGTTTGGTGAATTATAAGGCTGTGGCCTTGGTGAAAATCACTTCTGGTGGCAAAATGTTTCCTTGCACCACTTTTGGGCTTGATGAGCATCCTTTGGCCTCTCCTGGCAGCATTTTACATTTTTGCTGCAATCAGACAAGCATTTTGTGAGTAGCTCTGCAGTATGGGTAGTTTAACAATTCAGGTCAGAATGAGTTAGTGTGATAGAACGAGAACTGATTCCTCTTGTACCTGATATTAAAATGTAAAATGCAAGAACTGTCACATCAGTAGCAATAGTCTGGCACAAATCTGTACATACACAGCAGGATGATATTTACAGGGATGTTGGTTTGAGATTTAGATATTCATATGCCTTTGACTGTCTGTTTTAAATGCCACCAATGAATTTTGCACAGATTTGTCCTTTGTGACCCGGTTACACCAACAAAGACTCATTTTTTGCCTGCTTACATCATCTTTTAACTTTAAAACCAGACAGAAAACAAATTACATTCAGACCTCTTAAATTGGACTGTCTTACACCGAAATGTCACAATGATCCAGTGTTGAGGAGGTTTAACTTTTAAAATTGCTGCTTTTTTGGATGGATGGGATGGAGTAATTAAGATTCTTGAGCAAAGTGAAAGAAAAGGCTCTCCTAATTATGTTTTATGATGCTGCTGCCTTTTAGTCCAGATAACGGTTCAATAATGAAACTGTTCTAAACAAGATTGGACCAGCTGTCGAACATGACGAGGACTATCACTTTGTACCAGACAGTCTCTCTTTTCTTACATGCAGTGATTTTGTCTTTTCTTGTGTCTTCTGCTATTTTCTCAGAGTTGAAGGAATTAGCGCTTCTCGTCTATTACACTCACTGTAGGCACTGACAGCACATAGTTTTAATTATTTTAATTTAGATAAGTAAGCATCTCTGTATTGATTAAATTCTGTTTCACAGCAGTTTATATCAGCACACAAGTATATTTGGCGATTTTTTTTCCCCACATAGAAATTACAGTTTCTCTGCTGAGCTATTGGGATTAGATAGCTACAGTATATAACCAGGCAAGTATTAGCAAACACAGTTTCCCTTATACAGTATAGTTACTCAGCGAAAACATGCATTTGTTATGCAGTATTTTTCAATGCAGTGGTCTCTCGCTATATCGTGGTTCACATTCCGTGGCCTCGCTGTTTCGCGTTTTTTTTGTGCAGTTTTCATGTACTTTTTATACAGCGTATAAACTCGCATTGTGTTCTGTGTCCTGATTGGCTAAAGGAGAACCCGCACATTGTGTTCTATGTCCTGATTGGCTAAAGGAGAACCCGTGCATTGTGTTCTGCGTCCTGATTGGCTATGGCCATTGTCAGTCATCTCCTCCGTGTTGTGTCTCCTGTGCTGTGCAGTGCAGAGTGCGGACTTCCATGGGTGTTCGCCGGCGGTGTGACTCTGAAGCGCTGTGTGTGTTTGTGGGTTTTTCTTACCAATGGAGGCCTGCAGTGTTGACGAAGGCCTTCATTGGAGGGGCATGCTGTGGCGGAGCGGCGCCGGTGGGGGAAGGAGGGGGGAAGCTTTGAAATGGTAAATCCCCTGCCCAATTTTGAAACTGACTGTGACCTTGTTCTTTTCTCTTGAAAGTCATAGCATATTTGGAGTCAGCATAGTCAATAACTCAGGGGTACATGATAGATTGTCAAGGTCAAAGTCAAGGTCAAGGTCCTGGAGTCTAATCTAACACATATTTGCATCTAGTGGCTATGGTCATTATACGTTTTGTAATATAGGTCAAAATATCCGTTTATTATTTATTAATGCTGTGACATAATGGATAATATGCAAATAAGGAGCTGGTTGCCATAGTCAATCAATCAATCAATCAATCTTTATTTGTATAGCGCCAATCATAATCGCCAATTATCTCTAGGCGCTTCACATAGTAACCCTTCTCCCTACCCTGATTAGCCATGTGTCAAATTTGGTTAGTTTGGGCCCAGGGACTTTGGAGATACAGAGCAAAATGTTCAGATGGACATATGTACAACTTTGAAATTGACCATGACCTTGACTTTTTCCTCTGAAGGTCACATCATATTTGGAATCAGCGTAGTGAACAAGAAAGGTGTCCTGGAGTCTAATCTATCACATATTAAAATTTGGCGCCTTTAGCTACCATAGTTTTGGTACTATAGGTCAAAGTATGTTTTTGTAATTACCTAATTAATATGCAAATTAGGTGTTGGTTGCCATAGTAAACCTTCCCCCAGCCCTGACTAACCATGTGCCAAGTTTGGTTGAATTGGGTCCAGAGACTTTGCCAAACATTCAGACGGACAAATTTGGGCAGGGGATAATAAAGTGTTTTTTATATATGTCCACGGTGCCCATTTAAAATGCAATGGTTTAACAGAATTTCCTCTCAAAAAATCATCTAAACTCATGACCTTTGGGTGGACAAAGGTCAAGGTCTCTATGATTGCTGAAAGGCAACGTACATAACTTATTTTGCAAAGTTAATGTATACACTCATCCGTCAGTAATCCCTTTCAATCATCACTTCTGTCCCACTATCACTATATGTTGATGGAATTAGCTGCAGACCCTCCTCTCCGCCTGGATTTTCTGTTTTGCTCTTGTTTTGGTCTATTGTTTTCTTTCATAAGGAGCAGTGTGTTTATATCTCTAGCCCGTCATGGCATCGTACAGCGTCTTGGGGAAGAAGTGACTCAATTTGTTGAATGTATGTGTGCCTCAGAATGCAAAGTGTTTGAAAGGCACCAGAATATTGTCTACATCACAGCTTTTGATTGGCATTCCAACGCTCTCCTATAATACATTCTAATGCTCACTTCACCATCAAAGCCTTTCGTGCTCTGTTGTGTAGTGATGGGGAGGGGTATTAGGCCGGCCGCACACAGCTGCAGATTGACAGCATGACGCATGCCTGGGAACTGGCGCCATCTATTGACAGTAAACAGTGATTGTGTCGTGACCGGTTGTGACACACATGTCCTCCAATAATAAAAGGTGGTTAGATCTCATAATGGGCGACACGGTGGTGCAGTGGGTAGCACTCGTGCCTTGCATCTAGAAGGTCCTGGGTTCAATCCCAACACCGGGTGGTGGGGCCTTTCTGTGTGGAGGTTCTGTTCTCCCCGTGTTTGTGTGGGTTCTCTCCGGGTACTCCAGCTTCCTCCCACAACCAAAAACATGCACTAGGGGGTTAGGTGAATTCCAAACTGTAAAATTGTCCGTGAGTGTGAATGGTTGTCTGTCTCTATGTGTCAGCCCTGCGATGAACTGGCGACTCATCCAGGGTGTACCCTGCCT
>JAQQAE010008038.1:0-15459 GCA_029823295.1 Pseudamia nigra | reverse complement strand
TTGTTGGAAGTTGTATGTATTTGTTCGCTCCCATATATTGTCCGAATAAACCATTCATTCATTCATTCATTCATTCAAAAGTCAGTGTATTGGTTCATCCAGTAGAACGCCACAGTAGCTGGTAACACTGACAGTGCTTTGATATTATATTGATGTTCATTTTGCGTTCATTCTCATGTCATCTATATTGTGATACTAACTTGCATCTTCCCTGAAGTTCTGTGCTTCCTCCCTCTGCCCTTGCTGTGTGTTTGCCGAGTGTGGACCAGTCCAGAGACTGTGGATGTCATCCTCTGTCTCTGTTGTCCTATCTCTACTCTTTTCTTTTGTCTCTCCTCTGTCCACTAACCCCAACAAGTCCAGGCAGATGCCCACCTACCCTGAGCCACAGGTTCTGCTGGAGCTTTTCCTCTTCTGTTAAAAGAAGCTTTTCCTCCCCATCGCCCTTGGCTTGCTCTCAGTGGTTCTGTTGGGTTAACTCTCTTTTTAGCCTCTTCCTTGAATTGTGAAACGCCTAGATATAATCTTCGATTATGATTGGCGCTATACAAATAAAAAAGTGAATTGAACTCAATTTTCATGTCTCGTTCTAATTTATATAGACTTATTTATGAGAAACAGAAGGCAGCACTAATATTCAAGTCTGAGGTAAAAAACAAATAATGTGGTTAAAGAAAAAGGGAACATTAAGAGCACATCCTCTGGCATTTTAATAAGTCAACAGTTGTATATCCTTACCAGTGTCCAGTGGGGGGAATGAAGTATATGCAGCAGTGGACTCTGGAGTCTGGGATCCTTTTCTTTCTGTTGATGTTGATCTCTTCCTGCAGGTATGCCTCGTACTGGTCATTAATGAATTTCATAATGGGCTGCCAGCTGGACAGAGACAGGGATAGATTGGTGGAATAATGAGGAAGGTGGAGTAAAGAAAGGAGGACAGATAATGGAAGAAAGGATGAGGAAACAGAGGAAGAGCACAGAGGATGACAATCAGATACAGAATGAAAGAATAGTAAATCAACAAGGTAAATAAGGAGGTCAGTGGTATGAAAGTAAGGACTGGTATCTTGTCAAAACACTGCTCATGTACTGGGGTTGATGCTCTACCAGTTTTCATTGTTGATCTGGTCTCCAAATCCTGGTGTATCGATTACTGTCAGCTTCATCCTCACTCCCTTTTCCTCAATGTCTGCGCACAAACACACACACACCCCACACACAATAGGTCACAAAAAGCCTCAAAAACTATTTCAGCATGATATGCCTGTTCATCCACACCACAGCTTGTCTGGATACAAAATTTGGACACTGAGAAAAGTAATCTTGGGGCCTTACCGTGGCTGATGGACTTTATTTCAATGGTTTTGGGAATCTTCTCCTGGGCTGTAGCCATCACGGACTTACGGCTGACTTTAGACTTGAACAGCGTGTTCATCAGAGTGGACTTGCCCAAGCCACTCTGTCCTGTAACCGCATCAGACATGCAGAAAGAGAGTTAAACCCCTTCAGACAAACCTTAAGTAGATGAAAAAAACATTCAACAGTCACAACCTACATACCCAACAAGATTCAATTATTATTTTCCAACAGTATAAAATAGCTGCCAGTTGTTAAGACGAAGCAGTGACAAGCCAACGGTGTCCGCTTCCTGAAACGCTGCCATTAAAAGTGCATGACTACCGTATTTTCCGGATTACAAGTCGCGTTCTTTTTTGCATAGTCTGGCTAGGGGAGCAACAAATACATCGGAGCGACTTGTATACAGTATTAAAGAATTTCAAGTATAGGATGTTTGTCACACTGACAGCTGCTAGAGGGCGTTTTAGGCTTCTGTACCTTCATCTGCTGCATCTGTATTACTGACAATTTAAAATGTAGACATTACCGGTAACAACCATACCTGCCATCAGTTTAACACCGAACGTGTCAGTGCCCTCACTTACCCAGTGAGGCGAGCCACGAGCTCTCACTTCTGGCGTCAAGCGATGGCCGCCCGGCCGAACGCTCGAAGCTTGTTACCCGAACAAATGTGACATGTTCTGCAGAGCGACTTATACACGTTTTTTTCCTTCTTCATTATGTGTTTTTTGGCTTGTGCGACTAACATTCCAGAGCAACATATCACCCGGAAAATACGGTACAACCCAAAAGCACCATCAAACATGCAGAAGGGAACCAAGGTAGACCATTTTTAAAATAACAGAGTCGTTGATCAATCTGCATTGAGTCAGGGAAGAAAATGTACACTGAAGCCAGTAAAATTAATTCTTCTAGCATGGTTTCAGAGATGATGCAGGAAATATTTGGATGCAAAAGAAGATTAAGAGTGATGATCAAGACTAAATAAAATGTCTTCATATCATTGCTCATTATTCCTGAGTTTTTTCACAAGATGCAAAATGTACTTCTTTCAGTCAGCTTCTGCACAGTGCAAGAAAAGGCAGGGTCTGTTAACCTGTCTGGCAACAACAGTCACTATATTAATTCTCTGAAGAACTGTTGGGTATGAAGACACCCACCCCAACCAACTTTCTTTTAAAAGTATTATCCTCTCTTATACCAAGGTCTATGGTTAAGTGGTACAATGTAATTAAACCTGAATGCAAAAACCACATGGAGACTGAGTGTTTAATTTTTCTTCTAAACATTTACACAGCTCAAGTCTCAGCCCGGAGGCAATGCATTCATTTCAAGATGAAACGCAGACCAACCGGTGCAACACCATCCAGGAGACATTCAGCAGGGAGGTGGTGTGGGTTTTATGGTGGCCTGTCTACTGTGTGTGTAATTAGCTTCTGCTTAAAAGGTGTCTGATCGCAGCAGTGACGACTCAGTAAAGAAAGTGTTGCAAGTCCCACTGTGTGGCTGCTTATTAAAACAACTTTGAAGTCTAACTGTTAACTCTGTGTGTTGATATGACATATTAAGAAAAAAAAAATCTCACAGGTGTCTTCAAGGGTCAGATGCTTACATTTAATGCTTTTATGACATTTTGAGATCAGTTTTAAAAAGGTTTGGAAGTTAATCTATAACGTATAGACTTTTTTCACTGTAAATGAAGCCACATATAACTTTTGTATGCATTTCACTCAATTGTGAAAGATTTTGATTTAATATTAAAAAAAAATACATCACCTCAAAAAATACACAAAAAATATAGGTTTTTCAACTGTGACTGATCACAAGGTAAAAAAAAAAAAAAAAAAAACTGCTAGCAAATAGTAGTAATTTTTCTGTGTATTTTCCCATTACAGGCAGGAGTGCCATTTGTCCCAAAAAGATGACAGAATGAGATACAAGCCATCTTGCTGAGATGCTGGGTATGCAAATGTAGACAAGATTGTGAAACCAATAGTGCCTTTTTCAGCAGCAGATAATGACGAAAAATTAACAAAATATTTAACAAAGTGTAAACTACATTTTCCAGTACAAAAGTTCAAGTCAAAAGTGTAAAAAAGGCAAACATTAGGTTCAGTTGCAACTTTAAAGTCCATTAGATCAAAAGGGTGTGTACCAAAAACCACCATAAATTCAAGACAAATAATGCCTTTTAAAGACCCCATTTTTTAATTCAAGGCATTTTCAGGACCAGTAGTCACCCAGTAGTAAAGTGTTCACATCCTCTTACCTACAACCATAATGTTGAGCTCAAAGCCCTGCTTCATGGCCTTCCTCCTCATCTGCTCCAGAATAGCATCAATACCCACGTAACTGAAGTCGACCACAGGACCACCGGCCTTCTCCCCATACAGGCCTCCCACCACCGGGGGCATCATCACATCGGGTACCACTGCCTCAGACATGGCACTGCTGCTGTAGCTGGGAATCACCTCTGGCCCTGGTTTGACAAAAACAGAAACAGTTGTAGGTGACCTGTTGCGGTGTGATGAGGAGGAACTGAGATGATGAAGGAAAAAGAAGTGGAGAGTAGAGACACATAAGTAGCTGATTAGAAATGACAAGAATTCAAAAAATGATGGAGGAATTATGATGAAGTGGATGGAGACCTAAACATTTCAACATCTTACGAAGAACTACACAGAAGTTACACAAAGTGCATCTTCATCAAATACACATTGAAAATTGTCACTTCAGAAGCCAACATAAATGCACATTTTTTTTTAACTCATTAACTCATTCGCTAATCAAGTATTCACACCTTTGAAATAAAATTTTCACCCATCAATGTCGACAAGTCTCATACCAGCATAGACATGGCTCCAAAGTAAACTATTAGAATAGTCTAGTCATATAGTACTTGGCAGGAGGCTATCTCTGCAGTTTGTTTTGATAATGATTAGCTTAATGTCCTCCTGTGGAATACCTGAGGATGTGCCTGCAGTCATAAGACAAACTTTACACAAGAATGTGTTAACAGTAGTGCTTACCAATACCCAGGCAAACGTAGGTGTGCATAACAATGTGTTAAACCAACGCAGGTTATGGATTTAGTGTGTGTATTCAGTGCTTGTATGTACAGTATTTCATGTAGCTGCCTCCCCCGCAGAAGGCCTCCCTTTCCCTTGCAGTCCACATTGTAGTGCAACTGTTCTGTTAATGTGAGGGTGGGGGGAAAAAAAAAAAAACACACACACTGCTGGGACTGAAACTTGATCCACTTCCCCAGCTTCCCTGCTCACATACACTCACACGCACAGAGTATAGTGCTTCATTTTGTGTATTTAAACAAAGCTTGCCATAAACTCACGCACACCAAGACTTTCCCGGTTTTAAACACACACACACACACACACACACACACGTCGTCATCCTGATCGGACTGCCTGGATTTACACAGCTATCACCTTCAAGATCAGGCTCAAATTTAACTCCACAACACTAAGCCTGCTGCAAAAAGCAGTCATCATTTGGTGTTTAAACTCTGTATGTAAAAACTATGTGAAAGTATTACAGTATTTATAATGACTTTATAGTGACTACTTTATAATGAAAATACTAAATTTGAGTAAAAGCAAAGGAACATCTCATGAAAACTACTTCTGTAGAGAGTAAGTTCATAAAGCTGGAATTTATTACAGCATTATATACAGTTTTGCGTTCAAACACGGATTTTGGTTTATTACCTCGGCCAAGGAGGTTATGCTTTTGCCGGTGTTTATCTGTTAGTTAGCAATATTGTTTAAAAAGGTAGAAATGGATTTTGATGAAATTTTCAGGTTAGCTTGGAAATGAGGCAAGAAATAACTGATTAGATTTTGGGGGTGATCCAGATCACACTCTGGATCTAGGAATTTTTCAAAGTATCCATTCACCAATGCGAGATAAGGCCATAGGCAAACCTATCATATTATAGGTGAACTAGTAAGATTAATATGATTCTAAATGCTAATGAAAGGTTTTCATGATAAAAAAAAATCCCTTCTCATGATTTGCTAATTTATTGGTTATTTTGTTCATTCTGTTAATTTTTTTGTTCAAGTTGCTTACAGTATTTCGTTCGTTTCTGTGACTATTTTTGTAAATGTTTGCTCATTTTGTTGCTTGTTTTACTCATTCAGTAAATTTACTTGACATTTTTTAAAATACTTTTTGAAATATTATTTTTTACATTTTTTTTCTTTTTTTTTTTTTACTCATTACTCATTGAGGTGGAACCCAGTTTAAATGCATAGTAGATATTTTAATGACAAACACAAATGACCATGACTAAAAAGTAATCTGCAAAACAACTACTGTCAGAATTACACTTTTTAAAACTACAGTACTCAAATACATCCACTTCAGGTCAACAGGGAATGATACCACCACAGATCATAGGTTAAGGCACCTCAAATGGACACAGTGATAAATGGAAGATATTCAGTGAAGAATCTCATTAGTAGTTCATGTTCAGGACTAGGTCTTACTTGTGCACACGTGTCACAGAGACCCACCTATGGAAGCGGCTCTCCTGGCCTTCTTCACCACTTCCTCATCCTGTTCCAACAGACAGTCAGCAACTTACCGTGACTTACTGCCCTCCGCCTACATTCCCGGACCTCTGCTTGTGTCTTTTTTGTTACACCTCACCCTTTCCCCTCATGCTACACTGTATCTTATGTCAATAGTTTCCTTTCTCTGTTAGTCATTTGGTGTCTGTTGCAGCTCCTGTTGGACTCCTCCGTCCTTGCTCCTGAACTCAACCCTTTATTACCTTCATTTATCTTTACCCTCCATTTACAACTACTGGTGTTACTGAAGATTAGAGCTGCACAATTAAATGCATCATAAGCTGACTGAAATCACAGTTACAATTAGCAATCCTAGTACTGCCTGCATCAGTCACAAAAGGAGTTTTTCCCACCTGATGCAACCCGATTGTGGACACAAGGAAGTCAGTGTCCTTGGTCATGATTTGTGGGTCTGTGATACTTTAAAGGAGACACCATTTTGACAAATTTCAGTTCCAAATGTCCTGAAAATATGCATTTTACATCCCAGGTGAAAATACCACAGAGATCTTTCATTCTATCCTCTGTATACTCCTCATTTTCAGACATGAACAGTTTCATTTTGTGCCACTTTATACTCAAATTAGCTCATACTGACAACATACTATTAATGTCTCTGGCATGTATTCCATTATCTAGACCAGGCAAAAAAAAAAAAAAAAAAAAAAAAAAACAATAAAATGAACAACACCATAATAATGCACAACAAAAATACAAAACTGAACAAAACTATCCACAAAATTTCACAAAAATAAAAATAACAAAAATGATGAAGAAATTAACAAAATAATCAATAAAATGAATACAATATGAAAAAGGGTAACAAAGATGAACAAAGTAACAAACATGACAAATAAAAATGATTAAGAAACTGGTTTTAAACTGTGGTAGAACAGTGGTTCAGATATTTGTTGTGGCTCCAAACAAAGTTTTTTCATTCTGCCCACAAAACATTACTGACTCCTGGTGAAGACCCAGGATGTCAGGGTGATATTGAGGATTCTGGCCCAGAAGACTGACTACATATGTGACATCACAAATATCCAAGAGGTCAAATTGCTTGTGTCAGGACTGGTTATAACATCAAACGACCTGTGTTTTGTTTTTAGTTAGAGGGAGAATTTTGATGCTTTAATATTCGTTTTAGAGCCACCTGCTAGGTTATCGTAGGAGAAGACATGACATTTATTTTTGACAATATGATTTGTACCAAGTTTGCATTCATATCAAAGCAGTATCTGTACTGATCTATATCATCCTGAAATAAGTACCTCATTTCCTTGTTTACTGAGAACAATGCTATCAACAAGCTGTCTGCTCACTTTAACAAATAGTAAATAAAGACAAACCCTGAAGTATGAGTGGAAAAATACATAACCCACTCAGTGACTGAATGGATGGGAAACAGAGACAGAGAAGCAGAGTTACAGATTCCCTTGTGTCTTGCATTTTAACTAGTTGGTTTCCCAGACAGAAGCAGGAAGGATCTTCAAAGCATTGTCCTTGATGAATGCACACCACCCATCTGTCCAAGTCCAAGTTGTGTCAAACACTATAAACTACTTGGCAAATATACAACACAGAGAGGAACACAGACCTCACTTTCAAAGTCCTGGAGCACTACTGTGGGAAACACAGCTCAGCCCTTAATTGAAAATAAATTGTTTTCATTAGAAGTAGTAAACTGTTTCAGCCTGTTGTCAATCATGCTATACCACAACCAAAACAAGTAGCGATGTTGATATCAGAATGCAAAGCAGTGAGAAAAGCAGAGTGTGAATGGAGTCTATTTGTGCTGTATTATAGAACAGAATAAAAGCACAACACCTTTTCTAAAGCATCACAATACACCACCCATCTATCAGTGGTATTCAGGACCTTCAGCTGGTCCGTAGTGTTCAGCCAAGCACCTGAGGACTTATGGTTCTTAGTCTGAGCCAGTGCTTCTCAATTATTTTCTGTTACGCCCCCCCCTCCCACAAGAAGAAAACATTTCGCACCCCCTTTGACCACCCTGCAACTATAAATAGTATCATTTGTCTATAAAATTATTAGTAACCTCTGCATAACATTGTATCTTTATTAACATTAAAGAAAACAAAAAATAAAAGAAATATAGTTCAATTTACAAAGAATAACTTTAACATTGTTTTTTAATCTGTAACAGAAAAGATTTAAAGTGCACCAATTTGCCTGAAATAAAAAAAATAAATCCTTATTGAAACTGTAAACATTTTTTGACTGCCTTATTGCGCCATTTGATACTTAAAAATAAAATAAAATAAAATCAATGAATAAATTCAGTTCAGCAACATTAACTCAGGACCGCAGTATATAAAACATTTTAACCTACAAAACCAAAATGAATAAAACAATTTGTGCTGATTTTCTCTTTTTTAAATCAAAATGAGGAAGTCAGGATTAATGGCTACAATGAGCACGTTTTGCATTTCACAACTTTTCAAAGCGAGGTTTGAAGCCTGATACTGCGACTCTCAGCCCTTGCTCAGTGTTGAGCTGGGACCTGTACGTGGTCTTCAGTGCAGCAAGAGCAGAGAAGCCAGTCTCACAAAGGTCCAGAGTCTCTCTGCTTTACTGAAGTAGCATCACAAAGCCAGATGATTGTTGGCAATATGTCTTCAAGTGGCACCTTAATTTATTTGGCTTCATGCTTTTCCACTGCCAACATTTTAGACACAGTAAACACACTGGTCTTTCCTCGTCTCCCACCATAGTCACAGTGAAGCAGAGCGTTACGTACGCTTCATCATATTTCCTCGTCTTAGCGTTCAGGTTACTTTCTTTTGTCTCATTATCTCAGTCTCTCTCCGTCTTTCTTTTCATCCCTGTTAGAATTTTTTCCATGTTGTTTCTTGAGGGTTTGTTTACTGCACTTCATATAGTTTGCTCGGTGCAAAAAAAAAAAACCTACACCCTAACGACAATGAGAGCAACACTGCCACCTACTGTAGTGGATGTACAATTACTCTTCATTCTAGTACAGTACGGCAAAAAAAAGCATGTTCCCCAGGGTCACACAGGCCCCCGGCATCGCACCACACCTCCCTGCCCCACTATTTGAGAAGCACTGGTCTAAGCACACATTTGTCAGGAGACAGCCAGGTGGAGCATAAGCACATAAGACATTTGACCTCCATTTGAAAAATGTCTGGTCTTGTTTGTCTGCCAGCTGGTGGACATGATTATGAGTGAGCCAAAGGTCAGTCACACTGATAGAGGGTCATGTCAGGTCAATGAGGCAAGAGAACAGACCACATACTAGGGATGGGTCACATTTTTGGAATATCTGAATAGTGAAAAAAATTATTAAAACTGGATTCATTAACAGGACTTTTGTGTCAATAAAAAAACTAAATGTTCACTCTTTTACCAGCATCTAGCAGTAATGTGGTAGGGGTGATTGTATATCTCAAATGCACTACATTGTCCATAGGCATGAAAGTGAGTGTGAATGGTTGTCTGTCTCTATACGTCAGCCCTGCTGTGAACTGGTGACTAACCCAGGGTGTACCCCACCTTCTCCTCAAGTCAGCTGGGATAGGCTCCAGTGCAGCCCCACAACCCTTGCGAGGATTAAAGGGTAGAAAATAGATGGATGGTTTAGGAATGTGCTAAATGAGTCTTTCTGATGCAGTTCATTTTTCTTTGTACAGCTGTGTTAGCAATAATATTCAGTGATATTTATGTGTTGCCCAATTTTTAAATTCTGTCAGACAAATTTTCCAAGTATGATGCTAGAATGGCTGTAGTGTTTGTAATGACTGTCACGTGAGTCCTTGTGATTCACGTCTTTGTTTTCAAATGCAGTAATTACTTCAATAACACTGATCAAATTAGTCAAACATCCTACAGCAACAAGGAGCCTTAAAACAAGATAGTAACTTTATCACTTTATGTAACAAATAATGACAGCGATTCTTCACTTGGTAATATTTTAACTTTTGCATGTGGACAACATCTATTGAACATCTCTGATCTGAGAACTTTCATTCAGCCGTGCTTCCTAAAGACTTCCCCGGTATCATGTTCACTTATGGGATGGCAATATAATGTGTTTCATATGAGTCTGTAAGAAAGAAAAATTAACTTTAGAAATTGGAAAGCAGAGAATGACTCACTGAACTTGCTGTAATTCTGTTTTCAATTACAGCAACACATTTTTTTTTTTAGCTTTCAGCATATCAGATTGCTCTTTTTTTCCCCCCAAACACAGAGTAGTCTCCTCCACCACTAGGCATGTTGGGGGAGAGAAGAGATGAAAAACAAGAGCATGATGGAGAAAAGACTGTAGAGGAGAAATATAAATAAAACTATTCAAGACAAAGCAGATGATATAGAAGAGAATCAGACCACTGAGTAGGCAGTTGAAAGAAAAAAATTAAGTAAGTAGAAGAAGACAAAAAAAAAAAAAAAAAACAGGATGAAAAAAACAATGTGGAGAAACAAATTTGTGATTTATTCTACTTTTGGGCTTGGGGCTTTCCTCAATAACTACAAACAGGCCTCCACACAGGAAAGTAAACGCAATCAAAAACAACCAAACATGCCCCTATTCATTGTCTCGTCTTTTCAAAGTCACCAAAACTACAATGAACTATGAAGAGCCCCGTGACTGTGTCATCTATGTTTAGTAGAGATGTGGCTCAAACCACTGAGCCGTGCTCCAGCTGTCCAGGGTGTTGATCTTGACAACGTGGTGTGTAGGTCAGAGGTCATGTTCCCAGTTTAGGTTGTGCTGAGGCTAGTCCCCTTATGACAAACCAGTGGTTTGACCCACTGTGCACACTGACTTGGCTCACAGGAGAAGAATCTAAAAAAGCAAGGATTGGAAACTTGGAAGAAGAGAGTTCATATCTAAAGGAGTGACTCACTGGATGCTTGAAGCTTTCATTGTCCTAAACCTCCTCTATGTTTTTGTGCAAGGCTCTGTGATGCACAGAGTAAAAAAAAACACTATTATCATTTAGTTCTGCAGGGAGGTATAATATGCTTCACCTGGCCACACCAGTACAAAACTCTGCTTAAAAGTGAAGTGAAAGAGAAGGACTTGAAAGTGAAAAATGGTTGGCTTTATGGCACTACAGACCCAACAAAATACACAACTCCCAAACTGCAAAGAGACAGGGCCCGTTATTCCATTGTTTGTCTGGACCCCTCTGTCAAATACACATTAGTGGACCATTCCTCTAAATGCATTGTTTACTTATTTTCTATGGTCCAAATCTTTTTATGGGCCCACTGTAAGAACATCTGTTTCTTTTGTCTTTTATTTACATTCCCAGACAGGAGAAAGCTCTGGCAGCTTGTCTCTTCTTATCATGGCTGCATTTGTTTTGATGGAGATCTACAGGCTTCTTCAAGCTTGTGTGGGCTGTTGCAAATCTTTTTCACAGTGATTAAATCAAAGGATCTTTGAGAAGTCCTTCTAGTGAGCCTACTTTTTATGGTGTATTTCCACAATGAACAAGCCGTGGTACAAACAAAACTGAGAAATCTGTGTAGAATAAAAAGACCATGTGTATGGAGCCATCAAATAACTGAATTATGGCTCTCACAGCCCTCCAGCACAGAATCAATTAAAAACACCCAAACCATAGTGGTTCAGGAGAAACCCAGGGGAGGGACGTGAACATGCATATACACACAAACACTTCTTCCCACCCTGACAGTGAATCCCTTAATAAAACAGGAAAATTGGAGTGGTGGCAGTGCAAACACAGTCTGTTGTGTTATTAAAGTCACTGTGTTTGTGCAGAAAGGCCCAGTTCCCAGAACCCTCATCATTCAGCTCTCTAGAGAAATGTGACCTTTGACCTCTGCAGGGTCCAACTCGCTCATCATGTCACCTGTGTCACCTGGCACTAGACACAGTGTGTATCTGTTTCTGATGTAGCTTCCATTCATTACCTATGTGTTTTACGCTACATTAGTTGATAACAGGTCTCCAGAGCTGCTAACACTGCTTGGTTTCTCCAAATTCTACCAATTGTTTCGGTGTCAGTGTTAAAGCTTCAGCAGCCAATGTGTTGCTCTGCAGTCAGCTCAGAAATGTCTGTAAATTGCAGTAATGACAGTCAAAGCCCACAGGTTTGTCTCTCAGCTGCCAGAGGAATGCATTTGGTCTCCATAGTGTGGTGGTGCACAAAGTTGTTGTCTTTCTAGGCTCTTTCACTGTGTCTTATGTTGTGCAGCTCAGGGAAACTTCAACTAACACTAACTGCCTCTTGTTAAGTTGTATCCATAAACATTATTATGAACAACATACAAGTATTAATGTAGAAAAGACGACAGGCAGTAGAACATTCAACTTCATTTACCTAAATGTCTACAATTAAGTAAAGTGACCCACCCAAAATGTAGAGTCATAGAAAACGCATCAACTATTCCATCTTTTTATTTACTTATGTGACATTGTTCTGAGCTACAAAACACCAATATTTCCCAAAGTCACCACTAAATATTAACCTCTGAGTAAATCGACACAGAGGCTAATTGAATCAGGAAGTTGTCAATTTTCTGAGGAAATCTGCAAACACACTGAATAATAAGTGATCTAGCTAATGCAAAATTCTCAGGTTATTCCTCAGGCTATGACGATGTCAATGCTTGTTCTTTATCTTGAGTTACAGGTAAAAGTGCATCAGTAAAATGGCTAGTTGACAACAAGCACAAGTCCAGTCAGTGGTTTCTCATCAATGAAGTCAGCACTCAGACACTATGAATGTGATCATAAATATCTTTGATGCTTGAACTTCAAACTGTGCCGCCTGATAAAGACCATTAAGATCTCCACAAACAGTTAGATAATACTAACAACACTTACCATAGTTAACCATTCAAGTACTACCCTGGCCTAGATTTGTTAGAGCAGTAAAACCTTTTTTTATTGAGTACCTTGAGAATCACAAAATTAAACCAAGAAAAAAATGCATGAACACACCAAAGTATTACCTAGTAGTAGTAGTAGTAGTAGTAGTATTAGTAGTAGTAGTGCACCAGAGTACTGAAGAAATATGTATAATCACTGTAATTTTGCTTGATCATAGAGTAGTCTAGATGCTTTAGAAATGAGAATCGGTTAAATTAAAAAGATAACTTTAGCTTTAATTGTAACTGAGACGCAAATAGCACCATGCATAAGATAAAACTAGAATTATTTCCAAAAGCCCCTCAGCTGTATCAAATTACAGAGGAAACACGGTACAATTTATACAAACTAACTATTCTAAAAATGTACAACACGTCAAGCTGCAGAATGGAAACCTTATCATCCTTCAATTACAGGCTCAGATTACATTCATGAAATATTTTGCATTTCAAAAGTAGTGATGCCGAGTTCCACATCAGATACATAATCGTACGGTGCAGACTCACAAAATACACATACACACAAACTATAGAAGGTAATGATGACCTTTTCAGCATCCCATCAAACTGTGGTGAAAGGCCACTGTCTGTTCTCGCCTGGCAATGCACAGGGGCCACAACAGAGCTCCTTTCAACAGCTCAGTGTGTGTCAGAGTGTGAATGCATGGTTGTGAGGCAAACCAGAGGCGGGTGACTCTCACAAAAAGGTGAAGGGTGGTTGCTGTTTTCCATTGGTTTGATATTCAGAGAGTTATGGCTTGGATTTCCTCAGTCAAATCTAGATGGCAAAAGTTGACTAAACCAAAGCTGGAGCTCAGATTTGCTTGTTCAAACTCTTCACTACTTAGGAATCAGAAAAGCAGAGATGAAAAAATAAATTTGAAAGAGAAACCTAAGTTTTAGAGGGTCAGCAAAGTCATGCAATCCAAACAAAAGCGAGAATACCTGTTGATTTTGATTAAAATTTGATACGCCGTTTCCTGTTTAAGGGGAATACAGACTTTCCACTGATTGACATTAACAAGACTGTTTCACTGCAGTTTCCAGTGTACAGACTGAAAGTTTCTAACCACATGTTGGATCTAACCTTTCACATTGCTGCACAGGCTCCTCTGAGCAGTTGCAATGTGATCTGATAATGAATCACTATCATTAACATGATTAGTGTGTGGAGGAAATGTGAAAACAATACAAAAATGAGACGAAACAGAGTCAAACATGATAATATGTACACATATGTTCATATGTTACGCAACATCAGATTGATTACCATCCTTTCCACAAAGCAGACACACACACACACACACCACTCAGTGGGTGAAACACAGAGGGACTAAACAAAGGTAATTATGCATGTACACACAGACTTGGCAAGAAAACTTCCTAAACCTGAGTGCGATGTTTTAAAAGTTCCCCTGAAAAATTCAACCTTAAATCAAGATTAATCATGTTCCTTTGCAGCAAAAAGCAACTATAACACTGAGGCACACAAAACAGCTGGGCTTCTGGGTCAAGACAGTAGAAAGCAGCAGAGATATTCATCAAGTAAAGTATGTGAAAACAACAGATGATCAAATTTCTCCTTCCAGGGAAGCAGAGAAATGTCAGGACAGAGAGAAGGCAACAAGGAAAAAAAAAAAAAAAAAAAAACATTTACTCCCTTTTCTTCCAACTACTACACACACATACACACCCACGGACACACACATACTCTCCCCAGTATGCAGAAAACTCACCGTGTGTGAAGTGTGTATATGTGTGTATGAGTCGTCCCGTGCCGAAGTGCAGCGCTCCAGTGAGAGGCCAAACTCTGCTGTGGCTCTGTAAGCTCCCCGACGGCCCCTCCCACCCATTCATGTCATGTGACCCAGCATGCAAGGAAACGAGACACGACCACGTCCTTCAAACACGCCTCCTCCAAAACAGGAAAAAAGTATCCAACATGATAAAAACAAAAGCATGCAGGCATATTTTTCAGTTTAAACATGCCACAGAAGGAACAATTAGAGGAAAAAAGGCAACGGCTTTTGGCCATTTGAATGTCGCCCTGCTAAACACAAGAGATAATTTACAGCCTTAATTGCGTGTCCTGACCCTCTCATCAGCTCCCGAGGCTCTGCATTCATCACATCCTCCTCATTCCTCTCAAACAGACCTGAGACACATTTCAGTCCAGCAATCCCTTTGACACTGCTGTTTGGGTGTCACTTATCTTTGCTAAAGTTCCAAGTTACATTATTTCAATAGTAAATGTCTTTGTAAAGGGCTTACTCTTACACAGAAAATGTGAAGATATTGTACAATGTTCAAATGTTCTGACAACAGTCAGTGACCCGGAAATAGCAACTTCTCTCAATATCAACAACAAAACCAATACAAAGTGAGCGATATGAAATGTCTTATTTTCACTGTACAGCTATACAAGTCAGACATAAGCAATCTATTACATACTAGTCCAGAGCTCTAGAGTTGCAACTTTCATTTATTTTCACTATCAATCATCTGTATTTTGCTGATAGATTTTTAAATTAAGCACAACTGAGAAAAAAGTGTGAAAAAGTCCTTAAATGTCTTGTTTGGCCATAACCCAAAGATATCCATTTCAGGGGATTGGGGGTGG
>JAQQAE010008037.1:0-15459 GCA_029823295.1 Pseudamia nigra | reverse complement strand
GAGAGAGGACGGTTTCCACTTCGGTGTCTCTGCCACTTGCATATACTGTGGATTGTTTAACCAATTAGATGGCGCTGTGGGCTGAAGACAGAAGTGGCAGGAGAGCGAGAGAGGGGCGGCTGAGCCGAAATAAAACGGTTTTTAATTGATTTCTTGATATCGGCCTGTCGGATTTAAAAAAAAAAAAAAAAAACACCAATACCGATATTCGTCAAAATTCCAAATATCGGTGCAGATAATCGGTCGACCTCTACTTTTTTTTTTCCTACATTTGTAATGTCACAAAGAGTAAGTTGTGTTTGGATAATTTGGGAGCACAAAAAAGCCCCCTCAATAGCTGCATTACACTCTGTTTGTATATGACAGATTCATGCAGTTTTCCAAATTAAAAGCCGTGCACTTAGAAGGAACACCCAAGGTTCTTTTTTTATTGTACACATATCACTGAGCCTGTTTACATGACCACAGAAATCCGATAAGTAGGAGTAATCAGATTATAGTAATAATGAGATGCAGCACGTGAAATGTGATAACGGAAAACCCTGGTTTACATGTCAGTCCATTATCACATTTCTTTAGGAGTACGTATAGTATGTAGTAATGTTGGGCTCGAGCTTCGTGTTATTTTCAAAACATTCTGTCCCCACCCCCCCATCGAGAAGAGTGAGGATGTTGGCGGTTTTCATTTTATTTAACATGAAATTTGTCTCCTCCACTACAGAAGTGGCTTTTTGACTTTCCTCTGCTGCATGCTTTGCTTGTGTTTTTCTTCCGCTCACGTTGTGACTGTCGCCTCCATTTTCAGCAAACTTTTTTTTTTTTTTTCCTCTACACATGCAGATGTAAAAACAAATCAGATTACTGGGTATACATGTACGCAGAAATTGGAGGACTGGGTGTTAATCCGATTTCTCTTAAACTGCCACTATCGGATAATGCCAATCAAGTTATGCTGTTTTACATGATCACTTCATAATCTAACTCCTGAAATCCAATGATAGTTTTTGCGTGCATTTAAACAGGCTCACTGATTTATCTTGTCCGTTTTCAAGATGAACAAGGGTTTGTGAATGAACAAATGAGCAACTGACAATGTAGTTATATTTGGGAAAATGTTTAGTATGTACATCTATTGAATTAACAAGTCTGGCTGATTCTTCATCTTCAGACATACCTTTGGTCATCAACCAACTGGTGCACAGTCTCCCACCCCTCCCTTGCTGTGAACTGACGGACCCTCACGATGACATCACATTGCCCAGACTGATCGAAGCCCTGCAGAACAGACACAGGATTCGGCAGATGATGATAGATGAATGCAACAATTTAGGTGTCTGTTTGTATTCTAGCTCATCTCTTACCTCTGAACTGTAACATCTAAAATTTATTTAAGTGCTCTTTCTTGTCTGACATTATTTCCTCCGTTTTAGCCAATGTGATGAAGTCAAAGATTCAGGAACTGGATAACAACCTGTTTTCTAAAGACAACATTATTCATGAAAAAAATGGCAAACTGGTAGAAAAAGACAAAGTGATCCAGAACAACAAGACTGAGATTGAACGCTTGGAGAAGAAAACTAAGATGCAAGAGCATAAAGTAAGGGAGCAAAAATACTAATGTCTTCTGAGAGTTCTTGTCTCTAGATGTATTGCCCAGTTTCTAAAATGCTCTGTCCCAGATTGACATCCTGCAGAAAACCACTAAAATCTATGAGGACGACAAACGTTCACTTCAACATGAGCTGGAAACCAGAGATCAAAGGCTGCAGAGAGAGTTTTCTGAGAAGAGACGCATGGAGCAGAGGATGCATGGTGCAGTGTCTGACACACAGCACAAATGGGAGAAAGAATGTGTGAGTCACTCGTCTCATAAATCCAAATTAACTGTAGATGTATGCTTGCCATTAACAATGAGTAGTGGCATAGCATTTGAACAGCATTCATATTATGCATCTTACTGTGCAGGAAAGGCGTGTTAATGCAATGCAGCTGGAGATGCAAAACAAACTCTGGGTGAAAGACGAGAAGCTGAAGCAGCTCAAGGCCATTGTGACCGAGAGCAAGACACCGGGTCGTCCTGAACCTCCACCACGTCAAACACAGCCTAAGCGGCCTTCCAGGGAGGAGGAACGATCGACCCCTGCAAAGAGATCTGCCTCGCCCTCACCACTTCCTGTACGCTAGCGATGATGTGCATTTAGGAAACCTACCCACATCCTGGTTAATTTACTGTGTCAGCTGAAACTAAGCATTGCTGGGTGAAAATTTAAGACAACTCTTCCTTTGTTGTGTGTAAAGTCATATGCCAACCTGACCCAGCTAATGATAGAGTAGTTACAGTTGTAAGATGGTAACATGAAGGGCATGGGGGTCCACAGTCCTGTAATTCAATCTAATGCTACATCTCACAATGTTGGACCAGGTGAAAAATTCCACTGCCCAAAGGGATAGACTCCAAAATTTACCAGGGTCACCCATGATATACTCCCCCTATTTCCACCAAGTTTAATGGAAGTCAGTGCAGTAGATTGTATGCAACTCTTCCTCTGTGTGTTTGTGTCTGAGTTGTGATTATCTCTTTTTTGTTATCTGTCCAAAATGATACCTTTTTTCAGTTTTGGGTGATATTATTGCATTTTGAAATGGAAATGTGAACCAAAGCTTTTTAGTGGTAAACTCGGCATATAAGGCCAATCTTGCCAGTAATGAATGACCCCCCCCCACCCCCCCATTTTAAAACACTGTTTTTCTATGGGAAAATATGTGGAATTTTACCAGCTTTTTTTTTTTTCCTTCAGTTTATTTTTTACCTATTTATATACTACAAGTCTTTCAATTGGTGTTTAAAAAAAAAAAACCTACATTTCCATGTAATTATTTAACTTGATGCTAGATGAAATTATAACGATTGATCCTGAGAAATTCACTTCATTCCACAAGCCTCCACAATTAAATGTATTTGTGTTTCCTTCACTCTGTATACCATCATAACGGCACTGTCCTGCTGACTCCTCATGTTAGGTAAGAGTTGCAGTCAGAAGTGCCAAAGGTGAGGAGGTTGAAATGAACTTGAGGCTTGCATGTCCTATTTCCTGCAGCAGCAGCTCTGTCTGTGGCTAACTCTGACTGCATGGAGCTATGGGTGCCTGAGGACAGCTGGCACATTTACTGCTGCCCTGCCACACTAACTAGAGTCCTATCCCCTGCAGCCTTTCTAGGTAGCCAGGTCTGGAGGAGAACAGTGTGTTGGAGTAGAGAGGAAAACGCCCACTCTCCCTCCCTATGTTGGACCGATGTCAAACTGAGAAAAACTGCAGGGTCTTTTTGTTAGATGCAATGATAGTCTGGGCACTGGCAAGTTTTGACTCATCACAGAAATATTGTTTTGTCTAAATAAGAGGTCTCTAAATCACAATCTCAGCTGTTTTAACAGTTTCATCCTGGGTATTTTTGTAAAGATTAAGTCATACATTCTGTGTATTTTTTTTTTTTCGCTTACCGGTAATTTGTTTCTGTTCTGTTGGCCTGAGTAGACGGCGACACCAGTGAGGCCATTGCACCGCCGGTCCCGCTCTGCTGGTGGAGAGAAGTGGGTGGACCATAAACCCACCTCCAACCTGGATTTGGGGACCGTTTTGCAGCCTGTCATTCCCAACGCCATCCAGGTTTCTGCCCCTAGTGAGAAGGCCTTGTCCAAGTGTGACAGATATGTTTTAACACACCAGGAGCTGGCCTCTGATGGTGAGATAGAGACCAAGCTTATAAAGGTAAGTTTAGTACAAGAAGAACATTTCTAAATTTACTAGCAAATGGGTTGTCTGATTAATTGGGCTGCTATCTGATCCTCTTTTTAGGGTGAGGTGATCAAAACAAGAGGAGGCGGACAGGCTGTTCAGTTTACTGACATCGAGACACTGAGACAGGAGCAAACCACAGTCCCGAGGTAGCTGTCTGCTCCTGGTTTATTCACTGCTGAGTGGCTATATGTTGTCAACATTTTTAACCTGTGTCTCCCTCCATTTGTCTCTACAGCCGCAAAAGAAAATCTTCAGAAGGCAAACCCACTAATGGAGGTGGATCAGATGGAGCTTGGACTGATGTGGAGACAAGGGTAGGAATATATTTATCTAGCATTCAAATGCGCAAGAGAAATAGGCCCAGGTCTATTAGTACTGTGAATGGAAGGATTGGAAAGGGTAAAAATTTCATATTAAAGAACCTTGACCTCTCGCTACCTGATGGTCTGCATTATATTAAATCATACTCAAATGAAAAATAACCTAAATTGTTGCATATAACTGAACATAAAGAAACATTCAGAAGACTGGATTAGAGTAATAATGCAACTAATAATTGCTTTAGCTTAAACTTTGTGATTCTGTTTTTTCTCTTCAAAATTTCAAATATTATAGCACTTAATTTAATACTTGAAATGTAAATAAGTGTGGAAGAAATTGTTTATTGATGTCTTGTAATCTCATTTGACATAATCATGTTGTGTGAAAAAGTCTTTTATGAACTCTTCACAGTGCTCCGTAGCTGTGGAAATGAGGGCTGGATCAAACATGGGTCCTGGTTTTGAGCATCATGGGATCACAAAGTAAGATGTATTCATGGATTACACTTGACAAACGTACTGCATTTTTTAGTTTCCAACAACTCTAGTATTTGACAGACTCTGTTTTATTGTTACAGGCGCAGAAAACCATAAGTCAGCTGCTCCAGTGATCACTCCGATCTTAATCTGGCTGTTGTGCAATAGTCTGAACTTTTTGTGATTAATATTTAAACAATTCATGCTTTTATATATGCAAAAGTGTATGTACAAAGGGTCACCAAAGCTGTTTTTTAAAAAAATATTGTATATGCTGTATTTGAACCTTTTTTTTTGTTTTGTTTTTTTTAGAAAATAACTTTTGATGGCAAATGGTTACTGTGGTCTTGTTGCTTGAAAAGATGACCTTGCACATATGTGTAATAGTCTATTTTGTTACCTGGCACATGAAGAGTAAACAAAACTCCTAAAAGGTATGAACACATTATTGTTAGTAGACCTCTATCAAACCTGCACCAGGGGCAAAATGAAAATCCCTGCGTGCCCTCCTCAGAGCCCCTCTTCCTCATCAGAGCCCCCCTTAGATGTGAAAGACGCTGTCACTATCTGGCTTTTATCTACTACATAACCTTTTCATGTTGAGCTCCACATGGATATTTTAAATGTTTTTGTTTCTTGCATATAAAATTTGTTGACAAACTGAACACTGCTGCCTTCAATATATTCTCAGGAATAAAATTCCTTTAAACTACAGTTTATTTGTAAGACGGAAAAATGGCAGTTTTAAACAATCAGTACCTGTTGAACTTATGAACCCTCAGTACAACTTTAATCAATAGCAGAAAGTCAACAAAACATCAGACAAAAGCCTTGAAATAGAGAATGAAAAGTGGGAGAAGAGGGTGTGCTGCATAGAGCTGGAGATGAATTATATGTAAGACATAAATTTACAATACTATGTTTAAAAAGTTCTGCCTTAAATATTTAGAGGTACAGAAATCAGTAAGTTTCTACATTTAAAGTTTTACCAGTTTATTGTCGGAATATTTTTAGAGATGCAAAAGCATGTCCAGATGTGGGCTGTGTAATATGTACTGTAAAACCTATAAAAACTCATATTGTAAGTAAAGTAATACTTACATGAATAGTAGATGTAAATTGAACATGTAAAAATCCTGATGCAGTTTGCAGGTGTATGTATCTCCAAAGTCCCTGACCCAAACTATTCAAATTTGGCACGAGTCGTCAGGGTGGGGTTACAATATCAACCACACCCTAATTTGTATATACTGTATTCTCAGTTTCCAACATGTGACCTTGACTTTGACCTTAAAGATCACTGAGATTATCGCACTCTGACCTAGTTGTATTACATTGCCTTTGACAGTTAAAGCTACCACAGCTGGGGTCACCATATTTCAATCACCCCCCACTGGTCGAATGAGTTTAATCTTGCTTTTTCCTTTGAAGATCGATGAGGTTTGAAATTCATACATTTTGACCTACATGCATTTCTAACTACATGGCCAGTTGGCACCCAATTTACTGTCCTACTTTTGTGTCACATGGAATATACAATATCATCAAGACCCCTCTGTTTCCCAAAACTGTCTGGAATTTGTCATTTCACTGCTTATTTTTGATTTAACTTTTTGAGAAAACTGTGTCAACTAGTCAGCGAAATAAATATTAATACATTTACATTTTATGATACCTTAAATAGGTATTGTGTGTCAACTACGTCCAGAAGATTTTGCTATTTGAGTAATGTGGCTCATCCCTTTGAACACTAGGTGGCAGCACAGGAAAGTAGTAAAACAGTCATCTGCCCCTTCACCAGGGTAGATGAGAGGCCATGGAATAATATGATCTTCACACTGCTCTACAGGTGGCTGTACTCATGCACACAAATTGTGAGTGGATTGTCACATTTATACAGTTATGTGATCAGCTTCATACGACTCTTGGCACTTTTACAGTCGCTGGAAATAACTGAGTGCTGCTTAAATAACTAATTGGCAATAATTAGCAGTGAGCGCGACTGTTCGCAGGCCAGTAAACACAGACTGCCCATTTATCTCAGAGCTGATGCTTGAAAAGAGATCTGATGTTGAGTTACAGCTTTGGGGATCCTGTGCCAAGAGTCTTCCAATATTCTCTGTCATATAAACAAAGTCTGCTTTCAATTACTTTGTGAAATTGCTTTTCTGTGCTCATGCTTGATTAGATATTCATTATGTTAAACAAGACACCTTGTATATAAATCCATATTAAATTAGTCTAGTTGGCTGCTTTCAGGCTGAGTCTGCTGGGTACTGGACATTAAAAAGGCTGTCTTCAGCATTGTTAACTTGGTTTAAGTCAGTTTGGGAAGTTGGTCATAACCCAATGGTGTTATTACTTTTGGCAATGATAAAGAAGCAAATGAATTGTAAATAATTCATTAAACAACAACTGTGATTCATTTTAAACGGTACAATGAGGCACTAAGCTTGACACGCCAAGAAAACTAGGACATAATGAAGCATCAGTGCCTGGGTTTACTATCTCTTATTAGCTAAACATCAGCAGTCTAATGAGCAGTTGAATCTAGTGGTACAGTCCTCTACACTTGGAGTAGACAATTGAAATCTCATCTACTACCAGTCTGGCTGAGTTTCAATTGGGAAGCGCTGGAGAGTGACTAACATGGAGCCTCTTGGAGAGGGTCAAGAGCCCAGAGCAACCAGTGGCCATTAAATTCACTCCTATGAGATATTGAGTGCTTTGCTTTTTGACCAGGCTCTGTTTGATGTGCTGCACCATACTATTATCCCCAGCTCCTCACTGCAGTCCTCACCAGCCAAGTGGCATGAGCATAGACCGATATTATTATTAAAGTCCTGTCGGCCTCCCGATCAACACTGTCAGTTTCAAAAAGACACTTGAGGGAAACAAATATAAACTGCACACATAGGCTGAGAATGAGTGTGAACTACGCTTTAGAGACAACAACCATCCGTCCAGCAGTATTATAAGAACCTGCATTTCAGAGCTTCAAGCATATGATTATGCATAATGCTTATCCGTGTTATTAAACTTGCTGGAGGGAATTCTGATGTTCTACTTGAATGCACACAGTCAATTAGACCATCTCAGTTTTAAAAGAGCAAGCCTAATTGCAATGTTTTATTGACTCTTTGGTTGAATGACTCTGATAAAGAGGTCTTAAGCTGCCTTTTGGTGCTTACAGGAGGAAATAATTTTCACACCAATCTATGATGCTGATGAGGGCCATTCATAATACTATAGTTCAACATATTAATGTCCACTAGGGCTGCAACGACAAGTGCTTTAGCCATTTAATCAATTGAAAGAAAAAATGAATCAGCCTCCTTGATAGATTGTTTTTCTCAATGTTTGTGAACAAAATTTGTCCTGTCATAACATGTTAAATGGAATAAGGTGTTTTGTCCCCTTTGAATGATTGATTGATTGATTGATTGATTGATTGATTTTCTAGTAGGGATAGAATGATTGGCCATGAAGCACATGCGAATCCAGTCCATTTGGGAGACTGATGAGAGCAATTTTTTGTTATATTTATAGACAAAATGATGTAATGGTTAATTGGGGAAATATCCATATTTGCTTAAAACTTTCCAACCATCGAAGCTCACAAACTATTATCTTATTTAGAAATCACAAAAAGAATGCCACTCTTTATCCTTTAAATAGATGCTTAATATCTTGTCTTGGCATATTTGACTTAAGGAACGGGTTCGTGACTTTTTCTGCCTACCTGATTAACACGCTGTTCTGAACCAGCCTGTGAAAACTGGGCATGAGTTTAAATAGGTGTGATGATCATGTAACTCTACCCACCAGGAGTCTATACTTGGTTGTACAGAGCATCTGAGGAATGATGGTAATTTCAGTTGCTTCCAGAGTTGTATCTTAACAACTGAATGGTTGCTCATTTGAAGGGCATGTCGGAGCAAGTACCACAATCACAACCACAGCTGTCTTTAAACCATAACCCATTACAATGTTTTCTGCCTTTCTTCTGTGGCAACAATAACAATATCTGACAATAAAAGTCAATTAGTGGGAAACACAAGGAAATACTGCATGAGAGCAACCAAAGCTCAGAGCAGGGACTGCATAAGCAGCATGTCTTCATATGTCAAAGCTGTGGCCGCCTGCCAGTTAAACGTGTTGGATCTGAAAGATATGTGAATGCAGATGAGTGTTGACAGTCAGTCAATTGTCATGCAGTCCGTCTCCTCGCCTCTTGGGACTCATCTGGCTTTTTTCCACAAGGCTTCTCTTCACTGCTTGCTCACCTCGTGCTCCTGTGTCTTAATGCATACTAACACGGTGTGCAAGTGTGAGGTGCCCTGTTCAGTGTTAATAAAGAGTAAAAGCTCCTACACTCCAGTGTACTGGTGAGGTCGTGATGAGCGGATGGGTCAAAAAGTCACGTGCTTGCAGAGATTCCCAGAGGCAAAGTTTGGGTTTCACCTGTTTAGATGAGTATTGCTCTGACCCTTAAGTGTATGTGGTTAGTGGTTAAGAACACCTCATTCCGTCTCCCTCCTCCTGCTGTGCTCTTAGTCCTATATGTCACATTATTACTCCATTCAAACTCCATCATCGTCTGCATCCCGCTGATCTGTATTCTTACTTCATGCGCATGACTTTTTTCAGAAATAACTGAAACACAGTTATTAAATCACTATCCATTTGATGCTCAAGTTCAGATTATAATGAGGAATCCATTTGTCCTCAGACTCTTGCTGTGGTTACACATCCGCAGCAAGAGGCTTGACCTTTGGCACTGGCAATTTGAGACAAGACTGATTTGTCACTGAAAATATTGAAAGCCATTGTTGTGTAGGCTCATTATGGCCAAATTGGGCTGAATAGTGTTTTTTCCTCCTTGTCTTTGTTCTTGGCAGCCGACTAAGTGCTTGCAGCTGTCAGTTGAGTGCATTCTCCTTGCCCAATATATGTGGCTTGGCTGCACTTTAGCTGGCTGTGTCCTTACTGTGGTGACAGTATGCCATGACTGATTTCCGTTGACTCACTTTCTTTGCGACCACTAATGTGTCCCTCACAGAAAAATCGGACTGCTTTTTACAAGTGGTTGATCTCATCTAGTTAACGCTGTGCTGTAAGCGGACTATGCGTGCAGTTGGCTGATTATTTAAACAGCGCTCCAAGCAGTTTGCTGATGAAATGAAAGAAAAAGAGATGCCAGAAATGATTGCACTGACAATGGTACAATTCAGCATAATGTAGGATGACTAAATGGTATTTGGATGTGGTAGGGGTTGACTCAACTTTCTCACATGAAATGAGTCTTCCTTATTCAGTTCTGCAAGTACAAAGAAGAAATACATGTTAAAACACGTAATGAAGCTGCTGAACTGATATCTCACAGCCATTGTTTGCCACAAACGGAGAAGACTGATATTTCAAATCTTTGTCGTGCCAATGCTTTCATGCAAATTACTCACACTGGAACCAGCTTATCGCTGAACAATCATAGGTGGCATTTGGAAGAGGGTGAAATAGCACCACATGATTTTCATATCTGCATAAAGCTCAGCCGGGTTCCTACACACAAACTCCCACACAAAAGCAAACACAAAAGCCTCTTTCAATACACACATCGGCTGTTTATCTTAAAATAGTCTGCTAAAATACTTCTCTTATCCAGTACCTTGCACATTGCACTTTGTAAATGGTAGGCAATTACACACGGTGCATTAAGGAGTTGTTATTTAATTCATTAGACATGGCTGAGATGCAAAGTTCATTCATTCTAATAGAGCAGCAACTTTTATCACACAAGGCCAGGTATGAGTATAAAGGCTCAGATTACAGCACCCATGTGCACAAATAAGATTAGACCACTGGCTATGGCTGCTGTTGACAAGGTGAATGGGACAGTTGTTCCAAAAAGCAAAAACACTGAATGCATGCGGTTTCATTTAATTCACAAAGCATGCTATTTCCATGGTGTGTTTATCCTCCTGATTAATGGCCACCCAGGTTTGCATTTGAACATTACCTGAGGAACACATCTGCATCAGGCTTACTGGATACTAATGATCCAGTGCATGCCTAATAAACTGAAGTGAGAATTCAAATGAGGCTCAACCTGCCTGCGAGGCTAGCTTAAGCAAACACCAGGACAGCTGGCAGAGAAATCATTGTGACTAATGGTCTCAGTGTGAGACAGGAGCACGGCTGTGGGTGGTTGTTTTACCATGCTAAGAAGAACAGACTTTGTTTGTCTTTCTATAGCATACAGCGTGACTGTGTGATTCTGGAAGTGTTGGCTTAGTTTTTGTTTGCTTTTCTTCTCTACAGCTTTATCTCGCCACTGTACTGTGATATCAGAAACTCGGAAATGTGTTTAGTTAACCATATTCCTCCTTAGAAGAAGGTCACCTTATAAAAGAATGTATTGGTTCCGGTTGGTGCTAGTAGTCTGTTTATGCTATGTATATATATATATATATATATATTGCAGCTTTGACTTTATTTGGATTTTGCTCTGGCCTCTCCACTGTGGTAAACATAATGCTCTGTGACCTGGCCTCAGGGCAAATGATTTGATTTGCTCTTCCTTGTCTTTTACTCGTAATCACAACTACCTCGGAGCTGGAAAATGGTTGTGCAGCTGTCATAACTGAAGCACAGCGCGGTGTGATGGGAGTGCATGTTTTTGCTATTATCTATTCTATCTGAGCTAGAACAGAATGCTAAACCTCCACTGCATCCCTCTTTCTCACAGACCGCTGCATGATCAATATCCACATCAAAGGCTCTGCGGAGATAGCAGGATTCTTTGAAGCGTGTTTGTGGAGCTGGATTTGCTGAGCTAACATGGTCCACACAGAACCCCCTTGAATAAGCTTGTTTGGCTAGTATCCTCTCTGTTTGTTGAAGAACTGAGTGGATTCTAATGCAGAACAGACAAGGCCGCTCCCTTGTCTTTTTCTTCCCTTTGAGCGACTAAATGCATCCGTATTGCCAGTGCTTTTTGCTCATCTGACATACGCTTCATTGCATGCCAGCTCAAATATTTATCTAATTTCAAATTGGCTGTAACATTTTGGAAGCAGTGAAATGCCAGGAAATATTTCTCATCGAGGACACAAAATAACTTGCATCATGTTTCACAGTGCCAAGTGCAAATATGCTGGGTAATTACTGACTGAAATGAGATGAAGTGTAGACAACAGCAGTATTGTTATGTGCTTACCTAGTGTTGTGACTCGAACAGGGAGGCAAGAATTTCCAACAGTGATTAGTCTGCACTCAAAACACGACCTGGGTCCCCAGAAAGCTATTAACTATTTACAAAAGTGCTTTCAGTCTCCTAAATGGGAAAACTGTGCATTTGGGAGTTTGTGTGCTAAGTGGGTATAGAAGAAGTGGGGGTGGAGGCTCATCCACAATAAACACCGAGGCACATAACTCCTGCCAGCTACTCAGAGAGAGTCAGCAACTCTGTAAATGATGGAGCAGGGACAGACCATCAAGGAAGAGAAGACCTTTCATATAAATTACAGAGTAAACCACATCGGTGCTGTCTCTGACTTTTTAAATTCACATATTGTTGAATCTTTTGGTTAGTAATTGCACTATTTGGCATTTGCACTGCTAAGGTGCGATTCTCCAGTCAGCTCAGCTGTGGCTCATTTGAAAGTGAAATGTGGGAAAATGCTGACATCTCTTTCTGTTCCCTCCTAACACCAGGGGCACCACTGAATATGCATCTTTCAGTCTCCCTTTCGTTCTCATTTACATTATGTATAGTTCATTTAGCTTACATGACCGAGTGAATACATAACCCAGGGCAATTCAAAATACCACGAGGGCCTGTAGGAATAAAATGAAACCACATAAGCAGAAAAGATTGCTTCACTGCCATCTGCAGAAGCCGTTTATTCAGCTCTTCTCTTTTTATGTGGTTGACAAACATGACCCGCCCTGACCCCGACGACTGGACACGGCAAGGTGGATCAGATAAATATGGTGAGACATGATTTACACACAGTGAGCATTTACAGCAAAACCTAGCATCAGACTATAGTGAGAAAGTATGTGAACCGGGTATAAGAGCCAGAGAGATAATGTGAGTAGGCCTTTATGTGGCCTGTAGTTGAGTAGGTTTGCTTATCTGTGTGTACTTTGTGTGTGCGTTTTATGGTTCAGTAGAACTGTTAATATTATAGCTGCAACATGTAACTAAAGATAAGACTTTAATACCTGTATTCAGATTAAAAATGTGCTTCGGCAAACAACACAAAGTTTAATTTCTGCTGCCAACAAGTATGATAACACTTTGTTTCGCGTCACGATCTCACAGTCTACACAATGGCCACAGTGACAAGCCAGTTTTACAACTTTGAGCTTAATGACAGAGAAACCACATAAACAAAGCTGTGCCCACACAGAAAAACGACACAGCGAGCTTTCACAAGAAGATGTTTCACAAGTGGCCGTTACTGCGTATGGGCGGTAAAAGTTGCAGAGTGAGAAAACATTTGTGTAGGGACCAGATTGCGAGCTCCACCTCTGCACCCTCAGCTGGCTGCCAATCTCCTGCCCTGCTTTACATTAGCACCACAGCTCCAGCCTGGACAGGTCCACGGCTGTTATCTCAATGATGTTCTAATTCTAGTCAAACAGTCCTGTGTTTGACTCAATAGAGGCAGTGTTAGTCAGGAGAGTCAATATTAGCAGAGCACACAGAGCAGGGCTGGTGTTAGAGACAGAGAGTTATGTGTGTGGTGATGGGGGGGTATGTGCGACAGGATACATGGTTAAGTGTGCTCTGCTAGTGAACCTTGACCGCCCAGTGCAGTATAAATAATAAAGACAATAAGAAATGGGAAGAAGGCAAACCCCTGCTTACTCTTGCTGCACTGGCTTCCGACTTTGACAAGAGTGACATTTCTTTTATCGCCTGGTTTTTATGTGAATGTGATTGTTAGATGTCAGAGTTCCTGCCTTGGTTCTCTGCGGCCTCTCGTTTTCCTCTCTCAGCTGCCTGAGGACTCTCTGTGCATTCGAGCCTGGACTTGCTGACAGTCCTACATGAACAGCTCAACACTCAGCTGAAGGTTTTCCTCTTGAAGGAGAGTTTCAGTTTATTTAAGGTCAAACAGCTGCCAATATCAACAGCCTGATTATGATATAGTTGCTACCAGATTACATGACTAGTACAATAATTCTCCCATTTAGTAAATACAGTGAGTGTGAGTAACAGCACTATTAAGTGACATGTCTCCATATAAAGCATGCTGTGGCACAAACCATATTTGTGGCTGAATAAAGCTTTAATTACAGAGGCAGGCAGACTAATGTTTGAGTTTTGCCCCATTTGCAATTATGAAGTAAGAGGAAATTATAAACCCATCAGCTACCAGCACCTTCTGTTTGCCCAGGACTCAGCAGCCGTTTAATCCACAGTAGAGCTAGGCAAAACAAACAGAAAAATATCAAGTTGCAGCATTTTCCAGTTGCAGTTAAATTACAAGAAAGATTTAGGAAGCGGACTAATAATATTCTGTTATTGATCAACATGAGGGTTACCATATCCCTCTTTATCGTTTTAAAGATCTGGCCAATCAGGCAAGCAGTCTTAAGGTTATAAATTCCCAAACCGAAGATTTCAACTCAGAAGGAATTTCCAGATGCAGACACACCAGAATTTTAGAAACACCTTCTTCTTCAGTGTTTTTTCTTTATTATTATTATTTTTTTATCATCTTCAACATTGTACATTAATCAATCAATCAATCAAACTTTATTTATATAGCACCAATCATAATCGCTGATTATCTCTAGGCGCTTCACAATTCAAGGCCGAAAGACTGAAGACATCCTAATTGTGAAAGGAAGCATGTGAAATGATGTAGTAAAAAGTAAATAACCCAGAACATGTTTTATATTTTACAAACCCCATCCCAAATAATCTGGGACAGGGACATGTTTACATCTCCTTTCTTTTTAACAATACTTAATACATGTTTAGGAACTGAGGACATTAATTGTTGAAGCTTTGCAGGTGGAATTCTATCCCCTTCTTTCTCAATAGTGCATTCAATTGAGTATGAAAAGGAGTTGCAAATCATTATATTTGTTTTATATTCACTTTTTACACAATGTCCCACTTCATTGGAATTGGGGTTTGTAAAATTTTTAAAGTAGCCACATTTAGCTTTGATGGCAGTTTTGCACATTCATGGCATTCTTTCATAACATTCATGACATAGTCACATGAAACAGTTTGCTTCATGCTTGCCTAGACCTTGCACACATTTAATATGAACTTGGCCCTGTGACCTTGACCTTCAACTATTGACTTCCACATGAATTAATTGGTCTACAATGGGCCAAGGTCAATATTGCCGTCAAGTTTGCCCACCATAGCTCTATTCCTGATTGAGTTATAGGGTGAACACAAGTTTGACCTTGCCCTGTAACCTTTGACCTTTTGACCCCACAATGAATGTGTGACCAGGGTAGGTTATGGTCAATATCATCAAGGAGTTTGGTCCTTCCACCTCTTAGTATTAATTAAGTTATGGTGCAAATGGCCCTGTGACCTTTTGACCCCCAAATTAATGGGTGACCAGGGTAGGGCAAGGTCAATATTACTATCAAGTAGGGTCACCCTAGCTCTATTCCTGATTGAATTATAGGGTGAACAAGGACTCAAACGCACAGAAACACCAGGTGTGAGTGAAAACAATACAGATATTAAGTATCAAAACTATGGTTCTTGTTTGTTTGAAATGTTTGCTTAAGAACCACAAAAATACATCCTGTGACCCACTTGTGGGTTCTGACCCAGTGTTTGGGAATGGCTGCTTTGGATCATCAGTTCAGTCTTGCAC
>JAQQAE010008036.1:0-15460 GCA_029823295.1 Pseudamia nigra | reverse complement strand
TTAAAATTCTTGCGGGCCAATTAAAAGTGGACCGCGGGCCGCAGTTGGCCCGCGGGCCGTAGTTTGGACACCCCTGGTCTACAACACCATCTAGAGGTCAGAGGCAAGAACATGGAAAGTAACAAATAATATGGCAGATACTACATCTATCAAACTTTTATCAAACTATTATGTAATGTCAATAGCCTGTGTCAAACCACAACATAACTGACATTTGAAATGGGGACATCTTCAGTGCATAGAATATATAGTTCTCATATCCAGTAGTATGTCAGTGATAAAGTTTAACATGTTTCAGCTGTGGCAGAAATATTTGGTTTTAATACAGAGTGGTAAATAACATGGAAAATTTATCAACTAGAGGTGGGATGAAGTGAAGAATGCTTTCTTACTTTCTTTATTCACGTATCTGCACTACTGTAGTTCTATTTCTAACAACTCTTTTACATCTCAACACAGATATCTTTACTTTCGAATCCATACATTTTCACACCAGACATCAGTTTTTATATGAATTTGCATATGAAGAAATATTGTGATTATTTTTACTTTTGATTATTGCCTTGCAGAAATCAACGCAGACTGTGGCCTATTTGGATGAGAAAACACAATCTGCTGGTGCATATCATACACAACAAACAAGACAAAATGACAACAGCATAAAAGAAGAAAAGATAAAAAGAGGAAAATTATGTAAAAATCAGAAATGGACCAGTAACCTGCACACTGTATATTGGTCTTTTTGTTTATTTTGATTTAAAGGTCCCATATCATAATACTTTAATTAATATGTGTGGTACTTAAATGAATCTTTAAGACTTCTGTAGAGGTGGTTACTAAATTAAGGGTGTTGATTTGATTTTCCTTGGTTTTTGTAACTTCAACACACACACACACACACACACACCCCACACTGAGAGGTTTTGTACCATCCACTTTTCATCAGCAAAGGCTGTGATTGGCTGAGTGGCAAGGTGACCCCAGGATCATATTTTGGCACCTTTCACACACCATTCTCTGAAAAAAAATAGTGTGTGATCCTGATTCTTTGTGACTTGTAGTGTTTTAAAATGCAGATTTCCACATTTTTGTGATGTCACAAATTTCAAAAATTCAAAATGGCTTGTTTTTCTTTTGTCCATTTTGTTATGAGTGACAGCTCAGATTTATATGAACCTCAAAAGCCAGTCAAGATGGATTTTGGCAGCATGGGACCTTTATTGTTATGAGAGACAGTTGCCTCATTAAAAAAGTCAGGTTTAAATCCAAATGTGATGCAAATTTTAATCAAAATTTTAAAATCAAATCAAAATTTAATCAATATTTTTGATATTCAGCTAAATAAATTGCACATTTATGTAGGCCTATGGTTCAGGTTACTCTACTTATTTTTATCATAATACAGCAGCTTGGTCAAGGAATGCTTTCCATTGTATTTCTTTGCATTTATCTTATATCCATATGGATTTTTCACATTTGCCAAGGTTACTTTTGTGCAATATGTCAGTTTTGTTTTGTATTTCTAGCATTACAACCATGCCTTCTTATATGCAAATTAAAAGTGTGGTAGTGAAACGCACCCTTTGAGTATAATCAGTGTTGATTTCAACAAGGCAAAGCATTATTAAAAAAGGGAAAAAAGGGGAAAAGGGAGAATTTATCACAGAGAAAAGACATTCTGTTTCTGCTTGTATTAGATTGATGTGCACAATGGAGTGAAGTTAAATTATGCATTATTTTCAAGTATATTGTTAAGTTGGAATGGTTTAATGGTTGTCACATTGAAATAATTTGATGTGAAGTTTATTTTGTTTTGCAACTGCTGTAAGAAAGACGTACATTTAACTTCACTTTAACTGCAGTAAAAAAAAAGATGAACCAATGCTTCTACTTTGACAAAAGTTGTTTTACACAAATATCTGTACTTGTACTTGAGGAAAGAGCGTGTCCATTTTTCCAATGCTGGTATCTACCTGCAAAATTAAACACAGTATTCTCTCTTCACTGTGTTTGTATCTACAGTATAAATGAGGTATTTTCAGAATATGGTGCTTAAAGGAATATGTGCAGAGGTGTGATCCTGTCCCTGTGTCTCAGGTTGGTCAAATGTCCTTCAGTAGACAGGAGGTCCGTCTCAGGCCTTTCCCCTGTCCACGTCACACACTGATCCCCCTGTTCACTGGTCCCGGACCGAGCAGCAAATCCAGCAGCTGGAATCGAGTCCTGACTCGCTACTTAGTGTTTATTCCCTTTACCTGCAAACACAACAACATTAAAATGAAGTCTGTCTTTACAACTCAGGTATTAAGAAAAGGCTGTCCACACCTTGCACGGTAACAATAACTGCAGCTACATATAGCTATACTTTATTGTCATTGAGACAAAAGTACAACAACACATTGTTTAGAGCAAACCTGAGCAAACCTTAAGTCAACATATCTACAGCATAAGTGTGAAATTTTAAAAAGCGATAACAGTTTTAAAAGCACTTAATCTGAATTCATACTTCAATCATAAACCCTATTTCAAGAAAGCTCAGCCAGGTGGAAAAATGCAAATTAAAAAAATAAAATGCAGCACTATTAAAATTAACTTTGCTCTATATTTCATTGTAAACATTATGAACACAATGCATTTTATGTTTTGCCCAAACAACCTCTCTAAGTTTGAAAATGGATAAGCAACCTGTTCTAAGAAACATCAGCCAGGGCTGAAAATGAGTAAAAATCATTTAAAAAAGTGATTTGAAACAGTCGCTGTAAATAGGTGATTTGGTACAAAGGGAGCATCCATGAACAAGTTCAGTCCCTCAGGAGCAACGCTGGATGGAGGGTCGCCAGTTTTCATCAACGTATGTTAAATGTGTAAAATTCTCCTAAGAGGGATAGGAAGGGATTCGGATATTTCACACACTACACTGCTGAGCAGAATTAAAAAATTGAGGGGAACTGGATGCATCATAGTGCATAATGCTCGGAGTGCACAAGTGAAACTGAATGTTAGTGCATCTTTGAACTGTGGACGGGACGAAAATCATTTCCATTCAGGACTTGTCATTTACAGAAAGACTCAAGACGACTGGAAAATCTTTTCAAATGAAAAAGTTGCCCAGATGAAACAAAATATCTCATGTCGTAACACAATAATATCCAAGTACATATTTAATTGCTGCATTATTTTGAAAGTATAATTTTTCCACATGGTTGAACTTTTTTTTGTTGTATGACAACCCTGATGAAGGAGAATGATATCGTTCTAATCTCATTCAAAGTGAATTAATGAATGATATAAACACTGACAGCCAATCAGAACACATCTGAATTTACTGGAGATCACATGATCAATAGCTGATCAAGAGTCATGGTTCTGAGCAGATAAATTACAAGAAATTAAAGTGACACTAAACACTAGAATGTTTTTGGCTGTAATCATAATTGTATGACTATAATATACCTCAGTACTGGTAAAGCACATATAAAAATGGACAAACATGTCAAAATCAGCATTTTCTAGATAAAAACAGCTTAACTTATAACTTACTATTTAAAAATCTTTTTAATTCTCTACAGCTTGACAGATAATTATTGAGATAAAAAAGTCAATTTTGTCAGTTTTTTCAGTGATCCTTCATATGGACTGAGTGGATTAATGAATGTTTTTTCGTTCAAGCTCAGACCCAGTTAGAGCAACTTTATCATTCAAAGTCTACAACAAAACAACATAATTGTTATATATTAGCATTATTATTATTATTATTATTATTATTGTTAATACGTTATTACAGTGCTTGGTGTGACCAGCCCTTAAATAAAATTTCTGTTTTAAAGATCATCTTACTTTTGTTTGGGACAAACTTTAGCGAGTGGCTGAAGATTCAAAAACGTGAAAGTCCCTCCTCTGGGCCGTCATTTACAAACTCATGGCCGAGCCCGTTGCCACATTTACCACATAAAACCTGAAAACATACACACAACTGTGGGTTCCAACAGTCCTGCACATAGTATTTGTCAAAAATAAGTACTGATTTATCTGGACAATATGGATGAAAATGTTACCATGTTAAAAATGTCATCAGTCAATATAGATTACCATAAATAAGTAAATATTATACCATCATTTCTTTGCAGCCTACACAATGATTTTGATCATGGGTAAAAGCTGATAAATCCAGATGGTGGACAGTTTGAAATTCTTTGAAAAAGACACATAAAAGATGTAAAAGCACACTGAAGATGCCACAAGTAAGACTTGATAACGTAAAAAAAATGACACTGAAGATGCAACTTGATGAAGATGACTTAACAAGACAGAAACATGAGCAAAGATGTAACATGTCATTAGAAAGTAGAAAGCACACACCTCCACCGAGGCAGCTCCTTTACACCATATGACATTATTAGTTCCTGTGTCCACAGGGAACGTTTTGTGTTCACATTTTGAAATACTACTATGTTTAGTGAAGTCGATGCTTTCATTGTAAGCTACTTGAAACTGACATTTATGCGCTGCAATAAAAATATAAATCTGATGGAGAAATAGGCTGCTGTGTTGTTTTGTAAGTAACACATTCATTTAGGTGACTCTTGCACACTTTTCAATAATACAGTGTAAATAATTTGTTCAGATGAGTACAGGTATGCCTAGATTGTAGTACTGCAACAGCACATATTTTAACATGTGGCAGGTCAGTGAATTCTGCTCAGAAAGTAGCTCTGTGAAACAGACTGTACTGATTTAAAGTAATCCTGCAGTTACTACCAAAGCAAATAAAGATTTGGGAGTTAGGTTATCTTTCTAAAGTGGCAAATGCTTGTGATAAAATAAAATAAAAGCATGTTATTTACAGAACTGCATTTGCTATTATATTGGTGTACCAGGGTGGACCTACGTTGTTCAAACATATACCTGAGTGACATTGGACAAGATATTTCTTTCCTACCAAAAGTTACACAGAAGAAACATTTTATATCAGTCTGTGTGTTTCACTATGTTTGCCAAAATGGAGGAATGGCTGATTACGCAAATAGAGCAGCCTCCAGAGACTAGACTAGACCGTCCCATTTGACAACCGCTAGAGCAGCCTTCGCAGCCTACGTAGGCACCACCTTTGTAGGCTGTGACCTTCGAAGGATGCAGCCCTTGAACTGAGACACAGCTAATGTCTGTCTGAGGTGGAATGTTCACCTGCTTGTTTTCTTTTGCTTGTTGGTTGTTTTGTTTTGTTTCTGATCAAAAATAAGCCATACCATACCATAGAAGAAAAGGACATACAGTAGCACATAACGTATCTCAGCTGTTAGAAATGTAATGAACATTTCAATATCTCTGAAAACTGTAATTCCATAAGTTTTAGGAGAATGTTGCTCTGCAAAGAATGTACAGTAGCAAAGAACACAATAACTGCTCTAATATTCATGAACCTACTGTAGACTAAGAACCGAGGCTACTTTGGACATTCGAAAATAGAAACATTTCTTCTGAATAAATGTGCAATGTTGAAAACACTAAAAATAATTTTAAAACACTGAAAGAGAAGGTGTGTTCAAAGTTTTGACTGTTGGTGTATTTTCAGTTGTACAGTATATCTCAGCTATTACTTCCTTGAATTTAATGGTATCTTTAAGTTGTACAAACATCCCATTGTATGTGTAAATAGCTGCATAATTAAATCAGGATCAGAAAATGGTCTTTTGCTCACAAATGACTGTAATGCATTTTTGTTTTCCCATGTTGAGGTCCCATCAATCAAAATGGGGCAGGCCTTAGGCTCTCTATTGTGGTTTGTTCTCTGACCTTATATGCAGTGAGAGTCTCCATCATCTTGGTGACGCTGTCCTCTCGGATGGTTTCAGTGAACGCAGGCCACGGAGACGAGTGGGCAAACTTTGAGCGACTGGAGAATAAGGGATGGTTGCACTGGGAGCAAACATACATACCTGGAACATGGAAACGTCACACGTAAGTTATGGGTGATCAGGTATAGGGAAACATTGGGAGAGTTGTAACCAGCATCACCAATTCCACCACTGTGGGAAAAGACAGATGTGAACCGATCACTTCAGTGTTTATGCATTTCCACCATGATTCCAAAAGGTTGTTGATTATTAAATCATCTGTTTATTTACTCCCTTCTATATTGTTCCCTTTAAGATAAATAGAATTTATTAATCTATTCTGACACATTAAAGAATGATCCAGCTCACTGAAAAGAAAGTTTAAATTCAAACAAAATAAAATTAATAAAACATCTTCTGCCTGCCATCAGCTGTGTTTATTTTGTTTAATTTGTTGCATTATTGAATATTTTGTTAATTTATGCTAATTTCCTTGAATAACACACACGCCCTACCAAGTATTCAAACAGTTCTAAAAACAGATTTCTGTTTTAAATCGTAGTAAGACATAGAAGTATCTTAAACAATTTTGTCATGCTGACCCACACACCCATGTTATTCAATTTTATGCAATTGAACAGCCTCTATTCACTTGTCACTGAAAGACAAAATCTTACGTCACTGAGACACAATATCTTTTTTATTTTTGTAAATAGTGACATTATGTCACACAAGCCGAAAACTGGCTGTAGTGGTGCGTTCAAGTGTTGATTCCTCGTCCATAATCCAGGCTACAGAGAGGTTACGTCACATCACTGCTCCTGAAGGCATCTCACCTGGTTTGAAATGATCTTTGTAGATCTCACCGCCCAAAAACTGACAGAAGGACATGTCGCGGCGTCTCGGACTACCGATAAAAAGGCGAAAAATAATCTTAATGTGTCTCTGAGATGCGGACAGGTGAGCTGACAGAGAGGTGCGACCTTCTGTTATTCCTCTTCTCGTGTGAAGTGAATCTGAGCAGGAGATTTACCGGAACTCCGCCTCCTGCTGTTACCTGAACTCACCACTAGATGTCACTGTCTGACAAATAGAACACTAGTGGTTTACTACACCATTATGTTTCACACAGTAGTTCGCTAATTCAGATGAAGCTACGTGTCCCTTTTGGGTCTGTAAGAACCATTTCTCTACAAATAATGACACATTTGTTCATTACTGAGTTCATCTTTGCTATTATTTCCCAGTTATTCACTCATAGTTTTCTAAATTTCTTTATTGTTCATTTTTGCTCGCATCATTGCTTATTTTTTTTGTTCATTTTTACTATTTTTGAACTTGTGATATATATATATATCTTCATAATATAGATATTTTTGTGCAATTTGTTGATTGTTTGTGTTTATTCACTTTCTTTATTAGTTTGTACAGTTTTGTTCATTTTGTGTATTTTGTTCGTTTTTGTTTGAAGATTTTGTGCATCTTTATTCATTTTCTGGATTAATATTTGGTTCATTTTAGGAATAATTTTATTTCTCTTTTGTTTAGTATGGCTCATTTTAGTAAAAATTTTTGTTAATTTTCCTTCATTATCTTTATTCTTTCAATTATTATCAACTTGTTCAATATATTTTTCATTTTTGCTCAGTGTTCTTGATTAGTTTGTAAAAAAAAAATCAGTTTGGCTATTACTGTTTTTGTGCATTTTTTTCTATTTTGGGTTATTATTTTGTTCATTGTAGGAATAATGTTCTTTTTTTCCTCCTTTACTCATTTTGGTTAATTTTTGTAATTTTTTAAACTGATTTTTGTTAATTTTCTGGATTATATTGTTCATTCTGTCATTTTTATTTTAATTCATTTTAATAAATTGATTATTTTTTACTTAACTGTTTAACCCCAAATTTTCCCCTGCACAACAAGTGCTTGCATTTCACTCCTTAGACCTCCCTAACACATGGTACAGTACTGTATGTATGAATTTTTTCATTTCATGTCACTTATGTTAGTGAAAATGTAGGTTTTATAATTGGCAACAATTGTTGGAAAAAGTGGGAAAGCGTATAGTCTAAAGTTGCACAAATTCTTTGGATTGACCTATTTACAAGTATTAGGCATAATACTGTTTGATCATTTCATCAATGAGGCTCAGCGAGGTGAAAAGGTTACCATGCACCATGCATGGAGGAACTTCTGCTCGTTCAGCCACACTTTCAAGCAGATGTGTGTGGACTGCACAACAGGGCTCCATGTGAAACATGTACCTCATGGATGAAACAAGGCTCCACAACTTGTACCCAAACCGGATTGGTTTGCCCCTTATAAACTTCTTGCAGCCATGCTTGTCATAATAGGGTATCATGCTTTTATCAATTGATGCTGTTTTGTGTTTAGCATAATCTTGTAGGAGTCATTCAGTCACTGAAGATGGGACGCATGTGATGGTGATGTAGCACACATCACTTTGGGGTTCATTTAACTCTAGAAGATTCAAAAACTCTGATAATTTTAAGTTGTGAATAAAAAACACAAAATAAATAGAATAAACAGCCAAAGCCTTTAACACTTAGCAAAACACTATGACTGTGTCCAGGGTGTGTGGTTTTCCTATCCAGGTAGTGAAACGTCTTCAAACCAAATTTCCAGTCCAGTCGACAGAAGGAAAACCACACGCCTTGGACACCATGACCTGGATGACTGAGAACCTTCACAGACACTATGACTGTGTTATGCTAGTGGCAACAACTGTTGTCATGCTTACATTTTCTCTTCTTACAGTGAAAAGATGCATGCTGGCATATAATTCTCATTATATATCTGTAGTAGACCCTTTTAAAAATATATGTACAAAATATTTCAGTTATATTTGTTAATTAAGATATTTTAGTTACTTCGTCTTGTACAAGTTTGAGGCCGATATCTCTGTCTTGAGGTGCAGGCATGAACTAAAGAGGCGTGGTCATGTGACCATTCACACTAGTTAAATGACATTGATACAATGTAGAGGAGACAAGCTATTATTTTATTTCAAAACTTGCATTACCTGCCCAAAGCCAAAACAACGCTTAAAGAGCTTCCAGAAGTTGAAAAAAAGACCAGCTGCAATTGCTGCCGATGGGATTAAACAATTTCATGCATGATGTCTTTTACGAACAGCAAGTTCAATCATCATTCTCATACATTTCATCATCTTTAACATATAAATAGTAAAATAAAACACAGAGTGAAGTACAGACAGGATGGGATTAAAGAGAAAAATAACAATACACACGAGCCTAAAATTGCCTATGGCTGAAATGCTCCTTCTTTGCAGAGAACTTTCCAGAAACAACCCAAAGATGATGAAACTTGATACACTGACAATGACGTGAGAATGGCAGCTGAAGTCATAAGTGAAAATGTAGCATACGTATGTCTTGAGAATGTAACTATTTCCAATAGAATCTCTTTATTTCTTATGCTATTATCCTATTATCATATTAAATCTCCACAGGACTTTCTATCCAGTTGTATGACTTTAATTACTGCTTTACATATGAACTTGTCCCAGACTGTATTTGAAAGGACTATATTTAGAGTCCAGGCTGCTGATCGCATATCTCTTCAGCATATGGCATTATGTTAATTACACAGCTATTACTTCAATACATGAGTTTGTGGGATTAAATGAGAGCAGGGGCCCAGGAGACTGCATTGCTCCCACCTATGTCATCCCCCAGAATCTATCTGTGAGTGACTGTGGGTATGTTCACAACCCCCACAACACACACTTCACCATCTGTTGACACATGCAGCTGTACAAAAATAGCCTTGTACCAGAAGCTTCCCCAGGAGATAGACAGAGCCAGAGTCCAATCTCGTCATGTCTGGGCAAGCTGTTGTGTCACTACAATAACCATGTGTTCACCACCATAAACACCCCAAGAAAGTTTCAACTGAAAGGTAAGTGATCAGAGTTTACAGTGTGTATTTATGGCTCTGCAATGTGGTTTTATTTTGAATCTCCTGGAACTTGACCATCTGCTATTTCTGCTCCTGTACTAGAGTGATCGCTTGAACTCATCTGAACATGGAGCCATGTTCTGACCAGTTCATGGAGTTCCATCCCATCCACGGAGTCAATGTTCGACTGGATCACTCAGGAACTCAGGCCACTCGGGTGGAAAGCTTTGCCAACGGAGTGTGTTTCAGCAAAGCCCCCCTAAACCCAGGGGAGATTTTTCTCATCGAGATTGAGGATAAGGAGCTCGGATGGTGTGGCCACCTCCGCATTGGCTTGACAGCCACAAACCCCAAGGACCTGGAAGTGGTGCCTGAATATTCCATTCCAGACCTGACAGATCTAGGTAACAGCTGGGTGTTTGCCATCACTCGCAACCACAATAAAATCATAGAAGATTCTGCAGTTCAAAACGAGGAGGTGAGGGATGGAGAAGGTTTAGGTGGAGGCCACAGGCTCGGACGACGGGAACCTGAAGAAGGAAATCAGGAAGAGAGAGTTAAAAACAAGCCAAAAACTTTTTTCACTGACTCTCACTTGTATATCGAAAATGTTCGGATCCCAAGAGACAAACTGGTTGGTCGAAGCCGGCCTGGACGCTTCAGTCACATTCTGGATGACTTGTATAAAACTAATGCACTGCCCCCAACAGCCAGACGCAGCAGGATAGGAGTGCTGTATGTTCCAAAGGGGCGGGACCTGGCTGACATGCATATTGTCATCAATGGTGAGGACATGGGAGCATCTGCAAGGGGGATCCCCACCAGCCAGCCAATCTACGCGGTGGTGGATGTGTTTGCTGCTACCAAGTGCGTTCGCATTGTCCAGGTGGAGTATGGATGTAAGTGTCACTCTACATGGAGCAAAAATTTTAGAGTAAAACATTCCAGAGTAGATTTCTACACCTACGTAAAGTGTCATTTTAACCCTTTCTGAGTTAAATGGTGTTAAGAGCTAGCGGTGTGTGACAGTGTTATTCCATCCATTCCATGAGTATCAAGAGAAAACTTATTCTGTAGACAGCCTGAGCGCCTTTCCAGTTTTGTCCCATGAAATCTCACTCCTAAGTCGTCACATACTGATGCACAGAGCACCCAATCTTGTCAGTTTGTAATGCTCCTGTCGACATGTTGGCACATGACATTGTTATGTCTGACACTTACTAGTAGGTGGAGGCTGCTATGATTATGGAGGTATGCCAAACATTTAGACTTCTGTGTGGGAGGACACAATTTGAGTCCTGCATGAAGCAGAATATTTTTGTGTCTAACCGTGAACCCAGCCCCTCCCCTAACACTAAGGAACCTTCACACCAACTGCACTTCTGTCACCGTAAGAAAGTGGTTTTTACACCAGCACCCCTCACAAAATTAGCGACCATTACGATGGTGATTGTCTCACGGTGTCTGTTTACTGTGATGCAACCCACTCAAGGTGATCAGCATGTCAGTGTGTGACAACTTGGGACATGACCAAGTGTCAGCATATGACAACTTGGGAGCAAGAATTTTATTAAACTCAACTAGGTCTTAGGTTGCCGCCTGGATAACCTCCTTTCTTTTTCAAAAATAGCAGTGCAAGAAAATCCTGATGCCCCAAATATTATTTTAGGGCTTCAAAGATTCAGTGGTGGAGGATGAATTTTACTGCAGGAGATGGCTTGAGGCTTTTAGTTTAGAAGCAGAGTAGGAAATCTTTCTACAACCCTAATCCCACACTGTCTGTGCTGACACAGGCTCACCCCCCCACAGTGTCATGGCATTGCTTCATCAACATGCCCACTCAGTAATATAGGAGTGAAACAAAAGCTCTGTTCAGACCTTGCATTAACACCCAACCTGCAAATCCAGTAATATGTGAACATATCTAGTGTAGGGCCTGAACAATCCCAGAATGCATTTCAGAATACATTCCTATCTGATCAGCCAGGGAACATTAATAGTGATTTTTCAAAAGCTCCATCTTATTTCACAGACCTTATTGTTCCCTATAACCAGTCAGAACCCTTTGCTGTCAGAGTGCAGGCCTACTTGCGGTTCTTTGAATCTCTAATACTAAACTGGGACCAACTCTCATTCTGGTTCTGTACCTTTAAAACTAGGCTTAAAACTTTACTTTTTGACAAAGCAAATAGTTAGTGCCAGGTCAGGTGACCCTACTAGGCTGATGGGGGACTGTGATGCACTGAGCTTCTCTCCCTCCCACTCACTACTGTGTTTGTGTTGTTTGTTGCTCTATCTCTATCTTTTCTTTTGTCTCTCCTCTGTCCACTAATCCCAACTGGTCAAGGCAGATGGCCACCTACACCCCTACTTTTTGCATCTTTTCTTTCATTGCTTCAATCAGCTCATCTGTATCTGCTAACTTTGTCTTTTTGTCCACATGATTCCAGTCTCCTCTTTGCAGACGCTGTGCAGGAAAACGATCCAAAAGCACATTGTCCACAGGATGGCCATCGATTGGTTGGAGCTGCCAGAGGCACTCAAACATTACTGCAAGTATGAATGAAGGATAAAGACCTGGAATAGACTGATGCATCACTTCACACATATTCAAACATTAAATGGTTATTTATTTCACATTGGACTGTTTTTATTGATGTTTTTGTTATGTTTATGTACCATTCACTTCATTTGACTGTGATTTTAAAAATAAATATTGCAATCAAGACCAGAGCTGTGTGTTTGTGATGTGTAAAGGTTTACATTTTGTTTATAATGTTTTTAGTCACGTGTCTCTAGCTTCTTCTGAGCATCAAGCACTGAATTTTCAGTGTTCTGGTGAACCAAATGAACTAAATAATCAATAAAATCAGCATCATTTGAAAAACTAGCAACAAAATGAGCAAAACTGTAGAACATAATCAAGAAAAGGAAGATAAATAAACAATTGCATTCACACAGTGAATAGAAATAAGCAATAATTAATAACATGGAAAAATATGAACAAAATAACTTTAAAATGTGTCAAGAAAATTAACAAGATGTATGTAATTTATGTACAGCAACATTTTTAGGAACCAAGAAGTTACAAATCATTTACATGTTATTTGTTACTTTGTGCATTGTTGTTTTTTTTTTTCATTTTTTGTCAATTCTGGGAAATTTTTATTCATTTTGTTGACAATTTTGTATGTATCATGGCTGACTTTTCACAACATGATATCAAAAGGAAAATAAAATTAAAAAATGAACAAAAAAAGAAAAAATGTGCAAAAAAAGGACAGAAATGAAAAAATAATAAACAATAAATAACCAAGGAAGCAGGAATTTACACAGTTTTATTAGCTCATCACCCCTTGAATCTCCACCTCTGAATATATATGTAGCTGTATGTGTGGAAGGTTCAGTCAGACATCCAGGTTTGCTTAAGAGTACTTCCTCCAGTCAGTGATGGATGGGGTCATTGTGTCTCTCACATGCTGCAGAATGTTCCCGGCCTGTTCTTCATCCTGGCATATCTAGGGCTTTGTCCTGTTTTAAATGGGCCAAAATGGATGAAAGAGAGAGAGAGAGAGAGAGAGAGAGAGATAAACACAGAGAGAGGGAGAGAGAGCGAGAGAGACAGGGAAGTGGGAAAATCCATCCCAGTGTTCTCATCTTGTTTCCTTTTACTCATGGATACATTTCATGCTCCATATCCACACTGTGGACACATTAAAATGAAAAAAGTTCCAGTTGGATCTGAAGCATCACAGCCCAGGACATGACGATGCTCCGCTTTTATCATTGCAAAGGTAAAGGTCTCAGCTGAACATTAGCAATGGGGTGGAGGGTCTTTCTTGTTTTTTCTGTAGTCAGGCTTCTCTCGAAAATGTGGAATGTTGAACAGGTCATTTTTAGTGTTCTGGTGAATTGGTAATGGATTAGTGTGCGTATTTTCTGCTTGTGTTTTAAAAAGTAGCAACAGATAAACAAAAATGAACAAAATATACACATGAATGGGAAAAATGACCAAGAAGTACAACAAAAGTAAAGAAAAAAAAATCCAGAAAATAAACGTACAGGCATAGAATTATCAAGAAAATGAAAAAGAAATCCAGAACATCAAGAAAAATAAACAAAAATGAGCAAAATAAATAGGAAAATTAGCAATAAAATAAAAAAGGAATTATGGAAATGAACAAATTTTAAAAGAATGAATTAAAATGGATGTATCTTAATAAAAATAACATTAATAAAATCAACAAAACTGAACCAAAAAATCATGAAAATAAGCAAAAATTTTCAAAAGACAATAAGCAAAAATGAATAAAAAAAAACAAGAAACCAACAAACATAATAAATCAGAAAGTAAAGAAAAGTGAAATTAAATAACCATTAGCATAAAAAATGGCCAAAACAAGAAAATGAACAAACCATAAAATAATTTTAACAAAACTCAACAAGAGTCAAAGAAATTAGTGAAAATGACCAACATAAGCAAGACAATTATCAAATATCAACAAATTAATGCCAAAAAATAAAATTGACAAAATTATCAAGAAAATGAAGAAAAATGTCTAAAATAGATAATATAAAACAAAACTGACCAAAAAAATTAGGACAAATTAACAAAAAATTGTCAAAATTGAATAATGGAAAAAAAAGTACAAAAGGAAAACAAAACTGAACAAAATAATCGGGAAATGAGCAAAAATGATTAAGAAAGCAACTGAATGTGACCAGAAACATGACCAATCCAAAGTTATTCATAGTTTTATGTCCTCTTTAAACTCTTCCAATTATGAAGATGAATTCTCGTTCCCCACAAAATCTGTAACATCTGTCATTCCCAGCACAAATTAAACCATTATTATGGGCTGCTTTTTAAGTTGTCCTATACTATGAAAATGCAGGTCAGGTTTCAGGTTACTTTATTTATACCCGCAGGTAGATTTGCTTAAATATCAGATATTGGAAAAATCTATCTTCTTTAGGTTTGAGGATCATACAAACTCTCTGACAAAATACAGTATATATATACACATAAGGTCATAATCAATCACTGTCAAAACAAAGCATATTAGCCCCACCTCCAAGAGACAGTAGAATTCTAAATGCAATTGTTTTTAGATTTAAATTTTAAAATATCAGAAGTAAAAATTTGCCCCACCCCCACAAACAACTGACCAATACTCCTTTTTTTTAGGCAATTATCCTTAAAATGTGCATCATTCTAGGTTTACAGCAGTTTTGTGTCAGAATATGATTCCGGGTCACTTTGGGAATGACCTGTAATTCAGCTTATCAGAGTGTTTTCTGATGAAAAGTGGCTAGGTAGCACAACTTACAGTAAAATTAGAGTGTGTACTGTAGAGTTGCAAAGAGGCCCTTGGAAAATGAAGGGAAAAAAATCTAAATTACTTGATTTATTTTTGTGAAGAAACTTAGAGAAGTATTTAATAAACACATGTCCTGATATGGGACCTTTAATGGGTATTTAGGTTTATATACGGTCTATGCAAATATAAAAATATGAACTTGGTCAGTTCAGTCTATTCTGAATTTCTATTCTATTTGTATAGCGCCAATCATAATCACTGATTATCTCTAGGCGCTTCACAATTCGAGGCTGTACCTCATGACTATTCACAACTATGGCATACAATTAACCTAGTACATGTTTTTAGTTGTGGGAGGAAGCC